>JAXQQM020070384.1:0-11711 GCA_034641835.2 Pinus albicaulis
CCTCAACAGGACCAAGGCTAGGAGCAGCTACGCGGACAATTTCTCCCAACCTTGGCTTGACCCCTTAATGTTTATGGGGGTCGTGGGCCGGTTCCTCACCACCCACACAACTTCCAAGGGACCTAGGCCTACGCCAGGAGCAACGACCTTAGCCCAGACCCTTGGGCGTTGGGGGACAAATTTATTATTTAATTATATTTTTTAGATTATTTTAAAAGTATTTTTTTGAGTTTTTTTTTCTAAAATTTAATTTTATTGGATTCTATATTTTTTATAACGTTTTCAAAATTTTTTAATATATATTTTTTAATTTTTATGTTTTTTTTTCTTTTTAATTTTTAATATATATATATATATATATATATATATATATATATATATATATATATATATATATATATATATATATATATATATATATATATATATATATATATATATATATATATATATATATATATATATCTATTTTTTTAATATATTTTTTTTCAAATTTTCAAATTTTTTATTTTAAATTTTATTTTTTATTTTTAATAACTTTTGATTTTTTGATTTAAAGTTTTAATTTTTTCCCATAATTTTTTTATTTATTTTCTCAAGTATTCTTCTTTTAAATATCATTTTCATTTCATTTTTTAAACAATTTTTTTTATTAATTTGACACTTTGATATATATATATATATATATATATATATATATATATATATATATATATATATATATTTATATATATATATATGTTAATTTTGTTATTTTGACTTAAAATTCATGTGAATCTTTATTTAAAACAAAAAATCAAATGTGATGATCTCTAAACATAAATTTCATACCAATTCATTAAAACTGCTAATTTTTAAACTTTTCAAGTGCAATTTTTTCTATAAAAATCCTTTATTTGACATGTCATTTTTAACAAAAAATTAATTTTTTAATTATATCTACATGCAATTTTTTTCTTTTTTGTCAATTGTTTAAAATTATTATATTTTTAGTGACAATTATTTTATATGCATTGTAGTATTAATTAACGATGCATAAATTTAAAAAAAATCATAACTTCTAAATATTAATATTATTATTTCTATACTTACTTAAGGAAAAATATATTGTACTTAGTTTGGATCAAAATGCTTTGTCTCTTAATTAATTTGCAATTTTTTAGAAATTATTTTCAAAGTTTATGAAAATTTTGGTAAAATTAAATATTAAAATTTTTTTTTTTAGAAATTGAAAATTATTTTTTGAATTTTTAAAATTTGAATTTCCATTTTATGATTAGTGGATGACTAATTTTATGTGGTTTGAATTAATTTTTATTAAAAAAAAGTTAAAAAAATTAAATTAAAAATAAAAGCCTCTAAAAAAATTTCAAATATATGGATTTTCCCAAAATTAAGATTTTGTTTTTTAAAAGAAAAATTAAATATATGAAACTTTCTATAATTAATATTTTCTTTCCATTTATTATCATACTTGTTTTTAACAATATATATTTATTAACCTATAATCATTTATTGCTTGCTTTCTATTAATTGTTGTATTATTTTTAATGAAAATATTTTTTGTCTAATATGAACGTTTTTTTACCTTTTTCCATTAATATATTTTTGTACCTGCCATATATTGTAATAATTTGAGTCGAAATGTTTTTTTTTTGTAAGCTTGGTAGGACTACATCTTCAACATGTCCAATATATCACCCTGTTCGGGGCAAGGAATTGAACCGATGACTTCACATCAATGAGTGCCTTAGGAGGGCACCTGATCACCATCTATCCAAGGCCCCATGTAATTGAGTCAAAATACTTTGACTCTTAATTAATTTGCAAGTTTTTAGAAACTATTTCCAACTTTTATTAAGGTTTTGGTAAAATTAAATATTAAACTTAATTTTTTGTTAAATTTAAAAATATTTTTAGAAATTTTAATTTTTTTTAATAATAATATCCTTTTTTATTGTTTAATTATTTAATTTTTGCCAACCCTTTTTTCATAAAACTATGTTATCATGTACTAATAGATTATTAGAAATTCGAGTTCCTCTCCACCAAGGTTGTGGTGCTTAAATCGTGCACTTAATATAACTAAGTTATATGATCACATTCATCCCATAAGGGTTCTCTACCTTTTGCATAAAAGGTAGATACTAAGCAACAACGTTGTATATTATGCTTGTTTTAAACTTGGAAAAAAAAATCATTATAAAAAAAATTGTAAGGAAAAATGAAAAACACAAACTTGAAAAACCTAAAACAAACATCTTAGGAAGAAAAAATGAGAAGAAGAAGACAACTTGAAAAATGGTTAAATAACCAACATTTTAGAAAAAATGTGCATACTTAAGACAAAAATTTAAAGTGTCAAAAAATGCCCCAGGAAAAAAAATGGTGTATGGTGCATCAACGCTTTTCAAAATCCACATGAAAATCACCAACATTTAAAAAAATTTAACCATACTTAATATATCATAAAATTTAAAATGTCAAAAATAAGCCCAAAAAAAGGCTGATGTCATGTCAATGTTTTTTGAAATCAACATGAAAAACACTAACATTTAAAAAAAATGTTAAAGTGTAAAAAATATGATCCAAAAAAATGTGTATTCTGAATCAACACTTTTCAAAATCGGATGATGTTTTGCTATATCTAAAAAGTAAGAACGTGTTTCAGTATCCGTTTGATTGGTAACTATGTTATAACACTTTCATTGTCTATTCATGATTTCTAGTGCATGTTTGGGATTTCTTGTCTGCTTTGCATCAATTCCACACTCACACTATCTTAGCAGACTGTGGGAAAGTTTGCTGGGCTTAAACTAGCCTACTCATGTAGGTGAAATTTTCTCTTAAACACCACAAGGGCTTGTAGAGTCAGAAAATGCACATTATTGACATTGCTCAGTTGAATTATACCAAAGGGACATGTAGTGAGGATATCATGCAATTGTACACATTTTTTGACATGATATGGAGATATGATATCAAGTTGGTTATCACATACCTACATTTTGGATATGGTAATTTATTGTGCACTATATATTTATTGTTATAATTTTTTTTTTTCAACATAACAGGTAGTAGAGAGTATATTAATTGAAAATAGGGAGAGGGCCCCTGGTCCCTTACATTTGCTTTCTGAAAATATCAAAACCATTTCAACTGTTGGCAATATGATGCAGAGTGTTGTCCTTGATGGCAACCCACTGAATGAAGATGAAGACATGCGACTGTTGACATGGGTTGTCCTTGATGGCAAACCACCTGATGAAGTTATTCTTGACTTGATGGACTTAGTAAATGATGTAAATCTGATGTGATATGATGTTTGTTGACAATTTGATGCTGAGTGTTGTCCTTGAAAGGCAACCCACTTGATGAAGTTGTGCTTAGAATATGTTCTGCCAGTGAAGAAAATGATATCGAGTGTCTGAAGACAATGAAGAAAGGAATTCAGAATGTGCTCAAAGTATGATGAAAAGAGTATGTCTCTATGAATACGTGGATTTGTCTAAGGGAAGTCGCGTATGCACGCGGAAAAGAACGTTCCAAGTCGCGTATGGGCAAAAGCGCTCAAAAAGTGCAAAACCAGGGGTAGCCACCATGGTATTGACCCATTGTATTGGGTAATGATTCGTCTAAATGACCCCGTCCAGGAATACCATCGGAAGTAATGTAGTTTTGGCTCGTGGTATTGAAAAAGGGGCCCGTGGTATTGAAAAAGGATAAACCTATATAAGGAGAAGCCATTGTGAAAATGAGCAGTGGTGCAAGAATTCCCAACGCGCTTGAATGAATGCTTCACTCACGTAAATACGAATGGAAAGGGTTACTTGAATGATAAATACGAATGGATGATACAGTCAATGATGAGGGATCTCGATCTGAAATGCACTTGTATCTAGATCTGCCCATGGAAGTCTTAGATCTGTGATGAGGCGAACATCTAGGCGAACATCTGTCTGAAGAAAAAGGGTAAATCTGAACTGAATATCTGATCTGAAGAAGTATGCTGCTCTATAATGATTGAAGATCTATACGCTACTTCGCCGCAGAGGAAGCGCGTATATACGTTCCTTGCGAAGATAAAACACTTTTTTATGCGCAATGAAATATACAACGAGATATCACTTTATTTGGTTTGTGGACGGACAGGACACATATCTGCGACATCGAAAAGGTAAGCGCATATGAAAACTTTAGGGTTTCTTTGAAGCAAGGGGTATGAAATATACGATACGTTACACTTTAGCATTTTTGCTATACGATGTTTGTGTTGATAAGTATCTCATTGGTGATGTATGTTTGTGCTTAAAAGAATGGAAAGGGTCCAGTGTGAAAATTGATGAAACGTGGTCCATAGAGGTGCTGAGGGTTGTAGCCTTCAGTCAGGGGGTAGTAGCTCCCTTCCGGGAGAGGCTGGTAAACGAGATCAGGGGGTCGTAGCTCCCTTCCAGGAGAGGAATTTGAGTAAGCATGTAAGCGAGTCGGGGGGTTGGAGCTCCCTTCCGGGGAAGATTTGAGTAAACGAGTGTGAGTGGGTGCACAACGTCTTTGGTCAAGTCTGCGCTAGCACATATGTTGTAAGATGTTTCTCTATAATAAAATATTGAGAGAATTTGAACAGCTTGCGGCGGTGGTTTTTCTCAGAGCTTGGGTTTCCACCTAAAAATCCTGGTGTTCATGTGTGATGCTTTGTGTGATGGTTTATTGATTCTTCTTTGCACATGTTTCTTGTTTATAGAACATCTAATGAATGAATGATGGAATGATATAAAGTGAAGAACTAATGGTATAATTAGATCTCTTGTGTATACGCGAGTTTTATGAAGGATATCAGCGTGTATACGCTAGCAGCTTCATCAGTAGCGTATGGGTTTTTGAAGCAAGAAAAAGTAAAATTTTAAAACACTGATTCACCCCCCCCCCTCTCAGTATTTTTCACAACAATTGGTATCAGAGCAGGTCCTTCTGCAGAAGCTTGATCGCTTGAAGGAGATCCGTCGCAATGGGAAGTCATGAAGGAGTAATTTCTATAAAGCCACCTTCATTCAATGGAAGCGATCTGATATTCTGGAAGGTACAAACAGAAGCTTATCTGCAAAATCTTGGTTCAAAAGTATGGGAAATCTTGAAAGAATGTGAACAAGAATTTAGAGAAGAAAAGGATACTTTTGTGGATGCTCTAGAAGACAATAATTTTCGTGAAGAAAACACTCAACTCAAAGTAACCCTAGAAGAAAAGAACATAATCATAGAGACTCAAGAAAATCAGCTTGAATCAAAAGAAAAACGTATTGAGGAATTGGAGTGTGAAGTAGTAAGTCTAAGAAAAGATAATGAGAAAGTGAAATCTCTCAATCTTAGATTTGCTAAAGGTTCAGAAACCTTAGATGAGATTATCAAGGTACAACGGTCCCCTCTTATAAAAAAAGGTCTTGGATATACTGGGGAATCTTCCCAGACTTCAGCACCAAATTTTCTAAAAACAGCCACAGCTGGTTCTCTACATTCAGCCACTCAGCAAGGGAACAAAGGATATTTATAGGTAAAGCATGATCATATCAATTCAAGGAACACTAACAAGGAGATCATTCAAAGAAGCTACAACCAACAGCTAAATTCTAATAGAAGATTTCATGATCACAGAAATTTCTACTTCAATGGGCAATGTTTCACATGTCACAATTTTGTTCATAAAGCTGTTCAATGTGTTGCATATAAAAACATCATGACAAGAGAAGCAAGAAAGAAAATGTTGGATACTGAACCAAAGAAGAATACCTATAACAACTTTTCTCCTCTTCAAAGTGAAGTTGAATGTACTTATTGCAATAACTTTGGCCATGAAGAATCTGAATGCAGGAACAAGATCCAGCCAAAAGAACATGTTCCCTCAAGCTCTAAAGTGTGGAAAGAGAAAGAAATACCAGTCGAAAATTGTGGGATAGCGCTATTTGCAGAGGGTGAAGAGAATCAATGGTACATTGATAGTGGGTGTTCAAGACACATGAGAGGTGACAAAAGCAAACTTCATACTTATAATGCTCTAGAAAAGGAAAAGAAAGTTACATTTGGAAATGATACTCCTGCTGTAATTAAAGGAAAAGGGTCAGTATTTCTAAAAGAAAAAGTGAAGGCTAAAGATGTCATGTATATGGATGGATTAAGGCATAACCTGTTAAGTGTTAGTCAAATGTGTGATCAAGGAATAGAAGTGGTCTTTAGTTCAAAAGAATGTGTAGTTCGTGATCTTGATACAGGTAAAATCATTATAAAAGGAAAAAGAAATCCAAGCAACCTGTATGTACTAAATGGGATAGATCAATGTTACTTGAGCAAGTCTTGAGAAAATTAGCTATGACCATAGAAGGTGAGACATACGAGTTTCTCTCAAAATCTTAAGCAAGCGAGACTTCAAAAGTTGTTCATGATCTCCCAAGGTCGATCTTCCGAGAAAGTACCATATGCACATCTTGTCAATTTGGTAAGAAGACCAGAGTTCGATTTAATGCCAAAGAAGGATCATCAAGTAAGCCTCTTGAACTCATACATACTGACATCTGTGGACCTATGATGAAAAAGTCATTATGTGGGGAAGAATACTATATCCTATTTATTGATGACTACTCCAGAATGTGTGAGATCGCGTTTATTAAACACAAGGATGAAGCTTTTGAAAAATTTCAGAATTTCAAAGCACTGGTAGAAAATGAATTGGATTTAAAAATCAAGTGGCTTAGATCTGATCGAGGAGGTGAATATATATCAGATGAATTCTTTGATTTTTGTGAACAACATGGCATAAAAAGACAGTTTTATGTAGCTAGTACCCCACAACAAAATGGCGTAACAGAAAGAATGAATAGAAAAATTCAACAAATGGCTAGAGCTATCGCAGTGACTCATTTGCTGGCACTTTACGGCGAAGCAACTCGTGCGGCAGTAGACATTCACAACAAAGCTCATGTTCGGGTAAACAGTGATAAAACTCCATATGAACTATGGTATGGTAATCCTCCCACTGTGAAGCATTTTAAAGTTTTTGGAAGCAAATGCTTTATCAAAAATAATGATGAAAAACTTGGCAAGTTTGAACCCAGAGCAGATGAAGGAATACTTCTTGGTTACTCCTCTAGGAGTAGAGCATATAAATGTTACAATAAAATACTTCAAAATATTGTTGAATGTATTGATGTTGTTATTGATGAGTCTCCTGCAGCTCCAAAAGAAGAAAAACAAACAACTAAAGAAGATGATGATGACTTATTTCCTTCTACAGTAACTAGAAATGATATAGACAATGAATCCAATGAAGAACCTGAAAATGATCTATCTGAAAAAGCTCCATCTAGATACGTTCAAAAGAATCATCCCGAATCTCAGATTATGGGAGACAAGGAATCAGGTGTACAAACAAGGAGAACTTTTGTGGGATCTTCTAGTCATCAGGCACTTCTATCCACAATTGAACCACACAATGTCAAGGAAGCTAGCCAAGATGAATGCTGGAACCAAGCCATGAATGAAGAGATTGATCAAATTGAAAAGAATGACACTTGGGATTTGGTACCAAGACCACATGATAAAAATGTCATTGGAACTAAATGGATTTTCAACAACAAGTTAAATGAGAATGGGGATGTTGTAAGAAACAAAGCTAGATTGGTTTGCAAAGGGTATACTCAAAAAGAAGGTATAGACTTTGAAGAAATGTTTTCTCCTGTAGCTAGACTTGAAGCCATAAGAATGTTTCTTGCTTTTTCAAGTTATCAACAAATCAAATTTTATCAAATGGATGTTAAATATGCTTTTCTTAATGGAGATCTAGAAGAAGTATATATAGAACAACTTGAAGGATTCATTTTGGGAAATGATGAAAAACTTGTTTGTAGACTTAAAAAAGCTCTATATGGTCTCAAACAAGCTTCCAAGGGCATGGTATTGTCGCCTTGACAAATATCTTCATCAACAAGGATTCTCAAAGGGATCTGCTGATAAACTATTGATTTTGGTTGTATATGTTGATGATATCATTTTTGGAAGTAACGAAGAATCTATGAGTCAAAAATTTTCTTCTGTCATGTAGCATGAATTTGAAATGTCCTTACTTGGGGAACTAACATTCTTTCTTGGCTTACAAGTGCATCAATCTGCAGATGGTATATTCCTATCACAAGCAAAATATCTTAACAATTCTGAAGAAGTATGGCATGGAAGAATGAAAACCTGTAAGTACACCAATGATAACAGGATGCGATCTCAGTTCTCAATGATGATTCTCCACGATTGAATCCAGCAGTCTGAGATCGATGATTGGAAGTCTACTTTATCTCACTGGGACCAGACCAGACATTATGCATGCTGTTGGGATTGTTTGACGATTCCAAGCTAATCCAAAAGAGTCTCACCTTCAGGCCGTGAAAAGGATATTCAAATATCTACAAGGAACTCAAGACTTTGGTCTATGGTATCCAAAGGATCTTGATCTTACTCTTATCACTCTTCATGCTTGCGATGCTCATAGTTTTGGAAATGTTGATGATCGGAAAAGCACTAGTGGTGGTGCATTCTATATGGGGCCCCAGTTAGTATCTTGGTTCAGCAAGAAGCAAAATTCTATTGCCTTATCTATAGCAAAAGCAGAATATGTGGCTGCCGCATCTTGTTGCACTCAACTCCTTTGGATGATGCAAACCTTACAAGATTTTCAAATCAAATGTACTCCTCCTATCTCAATTATGTGTGATAATACAAGTGCCATCAGTATCTCAAAGAATCTTGTTATGCATTTGAAGACCAAGCACATTCCCATCAAGTATCACTTCTTACGTGAACGAGTGCTTGAGCAAAAGGTGAAGTTGGAGTATGTTCCCTCCAAAGAACAAGTTGCTGATATCTTTACCAAACCTCTTCCCAGGGAAGCGTTCGAATATCTAAGACAGAAGCTGGGAGTGTTCTCTGCCAGTCAAAAGCACAAATCTACATAAATTTTGAAGATGGCATTGGATACGCGGGTTTCCTGAAACACAGTCGCGTATATACGCGGTCTTACCTTGAAAAACCGCGTATGTTTGGTTGCGGTCCATTTTGTCACAGTTTAGCTCACTTATTACATTAACGTCTTTGTTAGTATCTATGATGCTGAGTACATTTATCTCTGAGTGAATTGTTCCAGTTCTCATAAATCCGTTTCTAATATTTTGATGAAGATGCCTTGATGATTTGTTGGTGAAAATGTTCAGGTTGCACAAACTAAGGGGGAGCCTTAGTCATATGAAAAGGATGCATGGTTGCACAGATTCAGGGGGAGCATTAGCTTTGCTGACTATAATGCAGTGTTGGCATTATGTTGATTCTGAAATATGTTCTCTTTCTTGAGGAATTTCTGGTGTTGGTCTTAAAAGTTATATTTGTAGTTTGGTGTAAAGGTCTTATTGAGACCCGTGATGTAAATTGTAATATTCTGTCATGTATGGACTTTTCAATTTGTAAACCCACTTGGTTGGGTAGCTGAGTCAAATTTTGTAAACCCACTTGGTTGGGTACTTGAGTCCCATATGTAAATCCACTTGGATGGATCTTTGATGTAAGTATGATTCATTGGTGATAGGAAAATCATAGAGTCATGTACTTCATTGGAAATTATGTTTGAAGATTCAGCATGAACTCAGGGGGAGCTTGGTCACTTCAGTATATATCAGATCTGCTGAATGCTTCTTCCACATGAGGAGAAAAGGGGGAGAGTATGTTGGTTTTGATTCACCCTTTGCCCTTGATGTCAAAGGGGAGAGTGACATGGTGTTTGAATGAAGAAAAAGAGATGATGTCAAAGGAAATGGAGAGAGTGACATGGTGTCATTGAATTCTTGATGTACATATACATTTGTAATGATCAAACACCATTGTGGTTGCCATCGAAGTCCAAGGGGAGATTATTTGGCAATATGATGCAGTGTTGTCCTTGATGGCAACCTTGAATAAAGATGAAGACATGTATCTGATGACATGGGTTGTCCTTGATGGCACCACACGATGAAGTTATTCTTGACTTGATGGACTTAGTAAATGATGTAAATCGATGTGATATGATGTTTGTTGACAATTTGATGCGGAGTGTTCCTTGAAAGGCAACCCACTTGATGGTTGTGCTTAGAGAATATTTCTTGATGAAGAAAATATGATGTATCTACGGTGTGTACGAGAAGGCAATGAAGAAAGTTATTGAGGAATGTGCTCAAAGTATGATGAAAAGAGTATGTCTCTATGTATATGCAGATATGTCTAAGGGAAGTCGCGTATGCACGCGGAAAAGAACGTTCCAAGTCGCGTATGGGTAAAAGCGCTCAAAAAGTGCAAAACCAGGGGTAACCACCATGGTATTATTTTGGCTCATGGTATTGAAAAGGGGCCCGTGGTATTGAAGGCTCGTGGTATTGGTTTGGCTCGTGGTATTGAAAAAGGGGCCCGTGGTATTGAAAAAGGATAAACCTATATAAGGAGAAGAAATTCATTGTGCAAATCAGGGGTGTGGGTGCAAGATGTCTGAGCTTGAATGAATACTTCTCTGAAGTATATACGAATGGAAAGGGTTACACTTGAATGATAAATACGAATGGATGATGCACGATGATGAAGAAGGGGATCTAGATGCGAAATGCACTTGTATCTACTAGATACGCTTATGGAAGGCGATGTGATGAAATGGGCTATCTGAAGCGAACATACGTCTGAAGAAAAAGGGTAAATCTGAACTGAATATCTGATCTGAAGAAGTATGCTGCTCTATAATGATTGAAGATCTATACGCTACTTCGCCGCAGAGGAAGCGCGTATATACGCGGCTTCACTGAAGATAAAACGCGTATGCGCAATGAAATATACACTGAGGTATACGCTGGTTTGTGTGGACGGAAGCGCATATATACGCGACATCAGTAAAGGTAAAGCGCGTATGCAAACTAGGGTTTGCTGAAGCAAGGGGTATGAAATATCTGATCTGTTCTGCTATGTTTCTGCTATCTGATCTGTGTTGATAAGTATCTGTTGGTGATGTATGTTTGTGCTTAAAAGAATGGAAAGGGTCCAGTATGAAAATATGATGAAACGTGGCCTGCAAATGTGGTGCTGAGGGTTGTAGCCTTCAGTCAGGGGGTTGTAGCTCCCTTCCAGGTGAGGCTGGTAAACGAGAGCAGGGGGTCGTAGCTCCCTTCCAGGAGAGGCTGGTAAACGAGTCAGGGGGTTGGAGCTCCCTTCGAGGAGAGGCTGGTAAACGAGCGCAGGTGGGTGCCTGCGTGCTGGTAGAGTCTGCACCAGCACATATGTTGTAAGATGTTTTCTCTATAATAAAATATTGAAGGTTGAGCAACTGCAGCGGTGGTTTTCTCCCGACTTGGGTCTCCACCTAAAAATCCTGGTGCTCATGTGTGATGCTTTGTGTGATGGTTTATTCTATTCTTATTGCACATGTTTACTGTTTATAGAACATCTAATGAATGAATGATGGAATGATATAAGTGAAGAACTAATGGCATAATTAGATCTCTGTGTATACGCGAGTTTTATGAAGGATATCCGCGTGTATACGCTACTTGGCTTCATCAAAGTAGCGTATGGGTTTTAAGGAATGAAAAAGTAAAAAGTTTTGAATATGCAGTAAATACTGATTCACCCCCCCCTCTCAGTATTTTTCCCAACAATAAGTAAACATAAGG
>MU968317.1:0-79600 GCA_034641835.2 Pinus albicaulis
TCGTAGTGTTAGAGTCGGTCCTTACAGCACTCCGTCAGAGATCATTTCGCTTTTTGCATATCATTTTTAGGTGTCTCGCTCGTTCCACTTCGTTGCATTTCGCTAGGGGCATGCCATTGACTGACGAGGGGGTTTGGTCGTCTTGTGTTTCCTCATGCTTGTACCTGCAGGGCTAATTAAAATTCCTAAAAAATCACTGAAGTTCAGGTCACTTCATTCATGGTCATAAATGATTATTTTTGTCGAAAGAGTCTTTAGTCCTAGAGTCTAGGGTTTTCAGTCTTTTGATACATGTAATAAAAGCCCGCAGGCCTTGAGGTTGGTTTCAAAAGGTTCCTATTTCACGTTTTTATTCTCAAAAACATTTGAAGACATTTCTAGTCCAAAACTCTGTTTTGGAACTAGAAATTGTCAAATTTCATTTTTGTAATAATTGTGTATTTGTTCCATCATAAGAAGTTCAAAAGCAGCCTCTGATCTTTGCCAAAGCCTAAATGCCAAAATTCCTGCAAGAATCAAGACATTTCATCAGTCCAAGACTCAGAAAAAGTAATGAAGAGTGAAAAGACAGCATTGTATTAAGTGATAAAGTGCCAAATTCCCAAACATTACAAAGTGGGTTATGGAGCAAATTAAAATCAAATTGATTTTTATGAGATATTTTTCTACACATATAAGCCATGGAAGATAACTCATTTTCACAAATTCCCAAGGCAGAGTTCGAATTGGTGAGTTGAGGGGCGAAATCTTGTTTTTCAAAGCCGTAGACCGGAGGTGGAAGTGCGCGCTACGCACAGGGGAGGTGCGCTACGCACACCAGGCGCGCGACGCATTGGGCTTCACAGGCCCGTGCAAATTAGCAAGCGCGCTACGCACATGCTGCGCGCAGCGCATTGGGTAAGCGTGCTACGCGTATAATCTTAGAGCCAAAAATTTTTGCTCCTTCATCCAGATTCATGCCAAATTGCCTCCAACTGCTTGCAAGTAGGTTTTTCACGTTTGCTCAGTGAATTTTGGACATGATTATGGTGTTTTGAAACTGGAGAAACAAGTGTTTAATGAAGATAAATGTAAACCCTATGTTTATTTCCAATATCACTTCCTAGGGTTTTGAAATGAATGTTAATGGTTGTGTGGGGGTTTGCAAACTTGTGTTGTTGATATATATGCTCATGCATCTACTGTCAGTGGTGTCCCTGCTCATTTTTCACCTTGGCCCCATGCTCTCTCTTTGCCATTACATCACTGCTCTCATTGTTATTGCCATTGTCATTTTCACACTATTTATCATTCATGTTATGACATAGTCCTATTTTCAATTGTCCACGTCCTCCATTGACATTGTTAAACACTGCCAGGGCTATTGTTACTTTTAATCCTAATAGTTCTTTCCCCCCATATTACACTCTTTCCTACCCACTTGTCAAATCCCCTTATGATCAAAGCAGTGACTATTTTTCATGCAAACCTATTGGACAGAGCCATTACCACTGTGGTTTTCCTATGATACTTTGATACATATGTGACATATTTGGGTTTTGAGCATACACTGAACTTTTGTCTTCACTACACCTATATCAGCATACATTTTGCAAACATTCTGGTTTCAGCACAATGTCAGAGACGGATTCAGTTTATGAACAGGAGTATGACAGTGATTCCACAACAGAGATTAATGTGCCACGGAGGTCTCACAAAAGTGGCAAAAGTGGTAAGCATCTTAGGCAGGAGCCTACTTCTTTGGCTCAATTGTAGGCTTGCCCGCTTGCAATGGATTGTTTTCAGCATCAGTCATGTTTCCACTACTGTGAGATGATTTTACAAACCCAACATCATCATGAGCTAGCTCGTCTATTTGTTCTACATTTACATTATGGCCGTGTAAACCTTTCCGGAGTAGATTTCATTCTGTCACCAGAGACTATTGCTCAGGCCACCGGGATACCAAATATAGGAGAGGAATGGAACAAACGACAGCAGTTAGAGAAATCCTACTATGAGCCATACATCAAACCTAGGTTTATGAGGCAGCTGAGCAGGGTATTTCCATTCAGATTCCTGAAAGATGAGTTTTCACCATTGATGAAACTCATCATTCGATATTTCAGTTGCGAGGGCAGATTCTCGCGTCTCTATGCGTACCATGTCCGTTTGTTGATGCATTTCACGAGGGTACGTATGATGAGAATTCCATACTTCATGTATCGCAACATAGAGAGGATGAAAATTTTTGTACAGAAGAAGACCCCAGCACAGCAGCATTGCAGTATATATCATTACGCACTGATCAAAATCATGGTGGTACATCAGTTGACACAGCAGGGCATTACTTGGGAGGATTTCATCTCCTGTGACGTCTTCACAGCGCCACAGCTGCCTCCCAAGGTAGTTCATGATGAGGGAGAGCCTTCACATCAGCTAGACATTCCTGAGACCGAGCATATCAGTGCTCCATTGTATGTGACGTACCAGCGAGGCCACAGGGTCTTATTCGCAACATCACGATGAGTATTATCTCCACCAAGGGTGGAAGGGGTCTCGTTGACTTCATCAGCAGCACGAGTATTATCTCCACCAAGGGTGGAAGGCGTCTCGCCTTCTTCTTCAGCACAGGTACAGATTCATGACAGAGGCAAGAGGCCTATGCACGATGAGGGCCCATCAGGCGATCGAGACATTGATTTCACATTCATCGATGTTGATGCGAGCTCTCCTAGCTCGAAGCTGAAAGAGATCATCCAGGAGAAAAAGGCCAAGAATGACACGCTGAAAGAGAAATTGCAGAGGGCTCAGTGGGTGATAAACTACCTGGAGCAGCGTAACAAACAGCTAGAGGATGAGCACACACTTTTAGAGCTGCGGCGAATCTGTGAGGATCGACAATTGGCCCGGAAGAGACCAGGTGACATGACACCAGTTGAACGAGAGACCGAACTCACGCATGTTAACATTCATCTGGAGAAGTTTTTGGCAAAGGCCAATAGAGAAAAATACATGCTTCGTCACATGAAAGGACATTATTGGGCCCGCATGCATGTCTGCAAGGCAAAAATGAAGATTCTGAAGAGGAGGTTGAGTAGAGCACTAAAATGGCGAAAGAGGCCTGATCCACTCCGGATTTTGGCCGAGGCTTCGTTGGCTGGGCATGATACATGATGGAGGGTCTTCGCTCCGAATTTGAGCGAATTTGGAGAAATTTTTGTCATTTTGGAAAATTTTGGTCTCAAAACAGGTTTTTTAGCCCAACGCGTAGCGCGTCGACGCGCTCGCTTATGATTGGGACACTTGCTGGAGGAAAACTTTATATTTTTGGATTTTTCATGGAAATTTATGCATGCTCCAGTAGGACCAAAGCATTTCACCAAGTTCTGGATGATCAAAGGGGCCAAAACACCATGAAAATCACCGTTCTGCCACCTTTTTCAGCAGCAGGAAGTACTTGTGGGAGAATGAATTTTTGGAGGGGAAAATGAGCTCCAAATTGGGAAATCCTACTTGGGTTGGATAGCCAACATCTAGGGCTTTCCAAAAATCTATCATGAGCTTTAATTTGATGCCGGGAAGTGCCCCAAAAGCAGGCTGAAAGGCGCGCTACGCATAGAGCTCAGGCGCGCTACGCATAGAGATTTTTGGTCCATTTTTCATCTTCCAGCTCAGGATTTCGGCCAGTTGGACCAGTTTTGTTTGTGGATGTAATTTTTGAGTTATCTTGATGTAATTTTATGGTTGGCATGTAACTTGGACTCACTTTTACTTATTCTAGATGATTCACTCCTAAAAAAGTAAAAATCAAATGTAAGAATCAGTTTCCTTCCTTTTAGAGGCAAGTTGTTTGGCTGCCTATATTCTAGCTCCTTGTTTAGAATTAGTTGGAACTTCTCCTAGAAGGAGGAATTAGACCCCTAGAGGTGTGGGAAGGGGTTAGGAGGTCTATATGATGTAATTTCTGAGACATTTTACAGGCTGGACTCTTGGGAAGATTTTGGCACACTATTGTACATATTTTTCATATTTTGGCTAAGGAAAGATCAGAGGTTTTGCAGCACCTGTTGGGATTCTTGTGGCTTTCAGTTCTTGATGGTGTTTTCTCTCAGTTTATTGTAAGCTCTTTCATGTTTAATGTATGCCATTCCCTTCTTATGCCTCTGAAACAAAATGAATGAGTAAATGAGGTTGAATCCATTGTTTCCAGTGCTCTGCCTTTAAATTTGTTTAGTTTTACATGTTTTCTCCTGTTTGGAGAGGATCCATGTTCTCCCTTGCCCTCTTCAACTCCTTGCCGTTCTGATCCATCCATACACCTGATCAAAAGCATCAATACTACTGCCTACCTCACCCCAACTCGAATTCTACAAAGATCTGGCCTTATCCCCGGACCCAAAATTGTTTTTCCCATTTTTTCAACAAAAACCCAAAAAATCAAAATCAAACTTTCCTATCTCTTTACTAGCCTAAAATAAGTATCTAATGTAGGTCATCTCATCCCCTTTGAAGATCCTTTGCCAAGATAGACCCGGAGAGAGCCCTCTCCTGTCCTCGTAGGGCTAGCTACGAGGCTGAGCGTGGTTTGATGTAGCCTTGAGTTTTACCTTATTTCAGCCTAAGGTAGATTTGAGCGCTAACACGTAGTAGGAATTAAATGAGTAAAAAGAACCAAGAAACTCAATCAATTGATTCAACAGAGTAGCACAATCTTGCAACGAATAGCAACTCAAAAAACCAAAAAGAGATTCTTCAAGATTCGCAACAAGACAAGTCCAAGAAATCAAGAAAACCGAAATAGGCCAAGGAGGCAAAAACCATAAGTGAAGCAATGCATAGGGCCAAGAAGAGAAAACAAGCATAGGCTCACTCTTTTGATAGTTTTAACAACCAAGAACTTTAGGAAAATATCTCGGTGCTTTAGCCGCAATTTTAAACACAAAAAAAAAGGCAATTCACCAAATGGCTAGGTTTTCACAAAAACAAGAGAGAAATTGATATGAAATCACCATAAACACAGTCCAGAGACCTTAAAGACACCACAATAATGGTTCAACACAGACAAAAAAGACTATAGAGGATGAAAACTCAAATTTTCAAAATTTTCCAACCATATGCGATTTTATAGTGTCCAACTAGCATGTATACGCGACTGTAACCAAGGAAACTCACATATACGTGGGCCCCTTTGGAAAAAACAGGAGGTATATGCGATTGTGCAGAGACTAAGCTGTGTGGAAATAAAGATGAGGAAAAAAATAAAAAGTCAAGCCTAATCAAAAGACCAGGTCTTCTGTCTGATTGAAAAATACTTACTAGACTGTAAAAAGTGATAAAACCTGTGAGGAACCTACTAGACAAATAAAACAACCCAAACGGGAAATCACAAGAATGTGATCTCCATCGGAGTCGACATTTTTGTTTCAAAAAATGTTACCCTAAAGGTCTTGGGTTGATGAACCTTCACAGATCAGGGTTATGTCATTACAAGAATAACTCACTTAACCAAATTTTATGCTAATAACTAGAATCTACAGGTTGCAGACCTTACCCGAATATCCCTCGGTTGAAGTAGATCCCGCGGTGTGCAAACCCCCTGCAACACTTTGTGCTCTTTAATCTGTAAATCAACAAAGAACTAGCACAAAATCCTATTTGTACAACATATATATGTTCTAGATGTTATGAAAATCATGCATAATCTCATAAAAACAATATTAAATAAACAATTTACGATCATTACACAAGTATAAAAGATTATTGACATGTAGAAATCAGGAACAAGATGGCTCTTCTACTATTAAGGACATGTACAGTAAACAAACGTGGAGAGATCACATGAAATCTACCATGACCTTCGAGCATACCGTCCTCTGGATCCGTCCAGCCCTAGCCTCTCAAGATTTCTTCCAAGAATAGTACACAATGGATGTCACATAGGGTGGTAAGCATCTCTTGGAAACAAGGGTTTCCTACAAATATATGGGAAGTGCAGGAGGCACAGGAATATATCAGACTTGGATAGGGCTCCAACAGCGTATAATATCTATATTTCTCTCTCTCTTTCTCACTTAGGCCATTCCCTTGAGGGGCTTTTATACTCCCTCAAATTAGTTATTTGCAGTTGGGAACAGTTAGGCCACGGGCTGGGGTGGTTAAGTTACTGGATCAACTGTAAACCCCACCTCTAAAATAGGAAAAAAATATATTTTTTAATGTTTAAAATGGCATACACGGTTCTCTATGTATGGACTTGTGTATATACATGGAAAAGTCTGGGCAGAGTCGCATATGGGTTTTAAGATACTGTTTTTTGAGAAATATGTCAAAGTCTGAAGGGAAGGGTTGCCCAAGGCCAATGCATAAGTCATCAAGTATAAGCTGGTGATAAATGATGATATAAAACTTCCCTGGGACTTTTATAAGACAGATAGAGCCCCATAAAGATGAATTTTGTCTACTCATTAGTGTCTGCCAAACTTCTTATAATAGGAAAAATAATAAACTCACATAGATTATAGAGGAAGGAAAATTATTCTAACAATTATTTGAATATAAAGAAAATGAGTTACAAGTAATCATTTCTTTTTCCACCTTAGGGTTTTAGATCTCTAAACAAAAAGAAAACCAATTGTAAATGCATGATATACTGGGAAATTGAGGATTAATTTGGAGACATATATATACATGAACATCCTTAATAAAAAAAAGAAACCCTGAATACCAGTGATTGATTGGAGCAACCAGACTTTACAATTAATTGATAAATTAAAAAAAAAATTCTCTATGCATATATGAAGGGTATTAATAGTAACTTAACATAATTTTCAATGGAATAATGTACCATGGCACAGGGTTTGTACCCACAACGTCAAGAAGGAAACTTTCAACTGTTTCAAAACCAAAGATACAATCACTGTTAAATCTAGAAAGATAAGACAAAATTTCCAGTCTTGTGATTTATGGCCAACAAGCCATGAAAACAAGTCTCGTATAGAACAAGACACTTGAAGCAAGGGGCCAAGTAGATAAATCAAAGTGTCGAATTGTAGGTTCACCACCTCTAAAATAAATAAAACCGTGATCATTTAAGATGACAGAAAATAAGAACCTGGAAACAGAACAAAGACTCAATGTGAGAGTCGACCCATTATGCAAAGGGACCTAGGCAGTTCTGAATCTGCAACCATTTTAGAAAGTCGACCCAACATACATGCAGAGTAATCGAGTCGGAAATGAGTAACCCTAATTCAATTTGGGAAAAACAAGAAATTTCCTCTAGAAGATATCATCACTCAAAAATTTACCCGAGGAATATGCTGGACTCGAAGCCGAAGGATAAATATCCTATCACAAGATTAAGACCGGTCAGATTCTGTAAACCCTCTGGAGGAGAGTGTAAGAATATATGGAGGAATGAGTGCTGAGAAAAGTTGTAGATAAGCAGCCAAAAGAAATAGTGGTGATAGCCAGTGGAACCACCCTTCCAACAATTTGGCACTTGTAGCATAAGAGGAGTCAAACCATCCCGAGTACCTGTATTCATTTGAACCACAGTAAAAAAGAAAAGAAGGGAAACCTCCACCATAGCATTAGAGCTTACCCAAGCATGTTGAGGAATTCTGAGCCAAAACGCTAGGTGGGTTAGGGTTTATTGCAGGGGAGTCTTGACAAGAGGGAGGAACAACAATGCGGAGGGAGGAACAACAATGCGAACGGAGGGGGTCAGGGACATGGTCATTTCCATAATCGTCCTTGTGCAGTCGGAGCCATTCGATTGCCACCTAAACAATCGATGGTGGATATGTGAACAAGTGTCCCCATGCGAGTAGTAACAAACATCTTAGAGATGAGTTGGAGAATGGGTGAAGCTTCTCAATAACTCTAACCATATCCATATTTGTACCAAAGAACAAAAATACATATCATACCAAAGCTCAGTTACAAGTATAATATAAATGTTGTGTGCATGCGAACAATATGAACACACGCACCGAGGTTTCGTTATAAGTATAACATAAATGTTATGTGCATGTAAAATATCTTATTACAAAGCTTTTATGTATACCAATATAAATGTTATGTGCATGTGAAATATCTTATTACAAAGCTTTTATGTATAATAATATAAACACACCAAAGGTTTCATAAGTTGGTAACTGAGTTATATGTTTCTTTAATCTTAAATTGTGAAATAATAGAAAGATATATAATTGATGATGATGATGATGCTTAACCTCCACTGAGACCAAAAAAATATAACTATATTTTTAATTTTAATTTTGTCAAATCCAATATTTATAAATCATTAATACAATAATTATATATAATAAATCATTAATACAATAATTATATATAATAAAGAAAAGATTTATTTCATACCATTATAATAAGTTTTATTATTTTTTAAAAATTTATAGGAAAGAATGCTTATATATCTATTATCCCTTTCCTTATATATATATATTATATTTCTATTATCCCTTTCCTTTTATATATATGTATATTTTTCTTATGTGTATCATGTATTATTTTGTTTACGACTAAATTTTTTTGGCAACATTTAACATTATGATTAAATTTTATTATTTAATTAACACGATTGGCTGTTAAAAAGTACTAAATAATTTAGGATTTATTGACCCAAATCCTAAACCCAAATTCCTATTTCTATTAACTTGTCTTGCAATAGGATTATAATGTGAATGAGATATGCATTTCAAATATATCTCAAAATTATTTTTGACAGATTATGAAAAATATGACGCACACTTTTCTGAAACCAGAGCAGTGACCAAGATTGTTGGTGCAACTGGGTATGGTAAATTCCTTGAGAATCATCTTTTATATAATGAGAGGCCCTGATCTTCAGTAATATGTGACCGTTTTAAAAGGTTAGCATACGTCGAGAATCGTAGATACCATCTATTATTAAACTTTCGAAAGAGTTTAAAATGATTTTGTTTTAATTTAATTGTTATTAAAATTTAAATAAATAATATAAATATTTTTAAATTTGATTTATATTGTACCATTGGAAAGAATGATTGTGATTAAAATAATTAAATGAAAATTGATTTAAACCGTAATATTTTATTTAATATATATATATATATATATATATATATATATATATATATATATATAGTTAGACAGTGAACAAATTAATATAAATTTATTTAATTATTTTAAAAATAAAAATTAGTTATTTATGTTTATTATAAAATTTGGTTTAAGAGTATAAAAACCACCACCACTACCATCATCATCAAAATGAAATGAATTTTAACCAATAAATTAATTATTATTAAAAAAATTATTTGAAACCAATAAGATATTATAAAATATTATTATTAATAAATTAAAATAGTTTACTAATTTGGGAACTCTAATGCACATGGAGCCATTCACCAATGATGTGTACAAAGAGGCATATTTAGAGTATGTGGACTTCAAATAGGTGTTTCAGTAGTTGCGAATCTAGAGTCATGTGCACAATGGTGACGGCACAATTGAATAACATATCTAGGACGTGTTAATCTACAAGTTGGATACGTTATGTGTTCCTGAAGCTGAGAGGGTTGCAAATGATTAGAGAGGCCCACGCCTCCAAGGTTGCAAGGCACTTTAGTGTAGGGAAGACAATGGCAAACTTGGAGAGGTATTTGTATTGGCCCAAGATGCGAGGAGATGTAGATAGGTTCATAAAATGATGAATACTTTGTTGTACCAACAAGCCTAGTAACATGAAACGTGGTTTATATCATCCCTTACCTGTGCCAATTCATCATTGGGAAAGCGTTTCCATGGACTTTGTGGGAAGTTTACCAACAACCAGGAAGGGACATGACTACATGTTCATGTTACTTGAGAGGTTCAACAAGATCTGTGTTCTAATGCCCTGTAAAGACCATGAATATGAAAGAAGCAACAAACTTATCTTTTGGACAGGTCTGTGTGCACTTTGCAATACTAAGGAGCCTCATTTCAGACAGGGACATATGATTTCACGATGCATTTTGGTCTACCTTGTGGGAGAAGATGGAAAAAAAGTTAAATAGGTTTATAACATTCCATGTACAAATAGATGGCAAGACAAATGTAGCCAACATGAATTTGTTGCATATTTTGAGTGTCTACAATTAGAAGCATTTGAAGACATGTGATGAAAATATGGTATTTAGCCAACACTCGTATATCAGAGCATTCCACATTTCTAATAGTAAGTCCTCATTTGAAACTTGTTTTGGATATTTTCCAGCCTCACCTTTGGATATTACATATGGTTAGCAAGGAGGAGAGAGGGAGCATCTTATAGGGGATGCCTTGAGGGATAAAAAAAATAGTTGATAAATTAAGGTGGATCTATATACATGCATATGAAACACTACAGAAGTCATAGGAACAATATAATTCCAAACATGCTCACATAATATAATATTTTGGGGACCCAAAGACTCCCAAAATGGGGAGGTGAAATATAGATTAGCTATTTATATTATTTTTCATCCATCTTAATGATTTTAGAATGGAAAAAGAGTAGGAATAAACTCAAAGGACCATTTTATCGGTGGGACCTAGTTTGTCAATTTGGGGTATGAAACCTTTGAGGAGTTTTTGAAGGCATCAAACAATATTTTTTGGATAAAAAAATTGTTTCTTTGTGTCACACCTTTCATTCCTAGTATAAACACAATGACCTTTCCAACGACTCAAGAATTGTCTTAATTGGAGTCCGTATGTAAAAGTTATGCAATTACGAAGTTGACCTTCTTGTTTTTACCACTATAATTCGAGAGGAACCCACATAAGCCCCCATTACTCATGGAAAAGGGGATATTCATATTGTCATGATGAATAGGACCCTATAAGAATCTATATTGTAACTCTAGTTAAGAGTTGAAGGAGTCAAATTGTTGTCGTTGCGACAAAAACCCTCCAAAATTTTGCTTACACTTGAATTTTGGAGCCTACTGATGATCTTGCGATATGTTTTTCCATGGTCACTTCATGGTTGTATAATTTTTTGCAAAGTATTAAGTATTCTTCTACATATCAAAGTCACTTTATCACATATGTTTTGTCTTCGATGAATTCACAAACACACTCCTTTCGATGCGAGTTTAGATAGTCATTGCACAACTCTTGAAGGTAAGGATTGTGTAATTACTGGTGATAGTGACTGTGCAATCCATAAGAAAAATGTACTGCACAATACATGACGACAGTTAGTGTGCACCCTCCATTGACATTCATCCTCACTTTGATTGCAATTATACTTCTATTTCTGTGAGTTTTCTCAACTGTCGCTCTAGCGCACCTTCGTTTTTGCTAGTGTCACTTCCACATTCAAAACTGTCATTTTTTCTTGTATTCACTTTAATAAGTGTCTTTTTCATGTTACCTTTGCTTTGGCATGTGTTTATTTAATGTTTTTCAATTGTAATTTGCACTTTTCTCTTACTTTCACAAGTGTTGTCTTTTGACATAGAAAGTGTCACACATTGTAAAAGTGGATTTATGGTTCATTTCAAGAGGAAAATTTGATACCAATGGGTCCTATATATCATGTAGACATGTATTATAATCATTCCAAAAATTTTATACATTATCTTACTAGTGTCGTAACTGTCGTCACAAAATATATCTTAAGTGTTGCACTTGGAGGAGAATGTTGCTTTGTCGGCACATTAAAGGGATCATTTTGGTTATGAGTGTTAAGTGTTTAATGTTGTGTCGTTGATTGTGCTAAGTGCATGATCATGTTAAATTCCAACCTTGGTTTCATCTCTGCCTCACTGACCCCACACTTAGTCAAATTATGGAGAGTTTCATGCTCGTCCAATCTGTGCTCACTCTTCCCCCTTGAACTGCACATTGCGAAGTTGCAAGCCTTAAGCATGCATCCATTCCTCATGGAATTGCACAATGTGCATATACTGCCTCCAAGGAATGCATATTTCGCAGTCACAGTGCCAAAACTACCTCCTGACCTCCAAGACTACGCAATCCTGCCTCATATCTAGTCTCCTTCTGTGTATTGTGCACGTTCAAGCAATCGTTTGTCTCCCTGCCTTATTTAATTGCTCAACTGTGCAATTCTCTGGTCCCCTCTCTCTCTCTCTTGAACTATGCATTTCTTAGTTACGTTGGGAAAGCTTGCCTCACTATGACCCTCAACTGCATAGCCTTTTCTACTGAGCCTCTAGTGTTGTGTATTGCGTAGTCAAAAAAATTAGTACATCACTCCTAGCCTATAGAACTGTGCACTGTGTAATCCATGAGATTTCCTCCCTGTCCAGTACTCAGTTCTAGATCAATCAATGGATTTCATGTAGAGAGTTAGACTAGGGGTTTTTTTAGACTGATTTCATCTTGTCATGAATAAATTTCAATTGCAAGTTCTATATCTTGACATGACAAGATGGTGTTCAAGAAATATGACAAGGAGACCATGTAAGGTCACACTCATGAAGTGATCCGAGTTAGTCAGCTACCGAATTTACCCATGATATTTTAATTCTATGATGTGGTTATAATTTCATTTTAAAAGAGCATAAAAGAACACATATGCATGCTTAAGCAAGAGGAAACATGACGACAATCAAAAAATTAAGAACACGAGACATTTGATAATAGAGTTCACCCAGTGTGGGCTACGTCTTTGGGCTCAGTGTCAATATGGTGTCAGCCGCTTCATATAATGTTGTTAAGAGATGATGATGTACATAAAAAACACTTTGTCATAATAAGGTCATACACCCTCAAACACGAGTGGCCTGTCTCTCCATGAGACGATCCATTTACATGAATTCTCACTCAAGAAGGATTCCCCTTAGCATGACAAACTAATATGATCTCACCCAATGTGGCCATGAGTATCCCTTCAACATAGTTACATAGGGATCTCAAAAAAAATACATATAATTAAAATATAAATACATCTCACATAATGTGGCAAAAGAGATCCCGCAACATAACATCAAAAGGGATCTCAAAACACAATACATCATCTCAGCAATTATGAAAGTAAACACGACATCACTGCTTCATGTACCTTCACTTCTGAAGTTGGCCGGAAAAATGAAAGGCTCAACTCAAAAAATGACTGTACCACTAAATTTCTGGCGTCGAGTGGTGTAAAATAAACTATCCATTCGTTGAATTCTGACACCGTCAAAATATGAGCCTACATGTATCTTTTAGATTCCCCATGATTCTACAAAACTTTTACTCCATGGGATGACTGGAAATCCGTTGCTCAAATGGAAAATCTGATGTCGCCATTGCATTCCCTGCAAAATTTTGTGAAATTTGACCATAAATTTGACGCCATTTTGATAAAATGAATTTTTACCTTGCGTGGAAAATTATTCAGTTCATGGTTCCACTACCTCTTTGCCTGGGCAAGGTTCCACCTTGGTCATGGTCCGCCTTCTTGGGTTCTACCACTGCTCATGGTTTTGCTGTAAATCACGGTTTCATAGTCTTGGCATTCGTTCCTCCGTTGGCTTGGTGCTCTCCCCTCATGTAATTGAAATGTTGAGGTTAAATAGTAATCCTTCGGTAGAAATAACAAAGTTGGGTTGTTTGGTCCATTGGTTGAAATGTAAAATAGTGGCGAGGAGGTCGGGGGATCAAATCTTGACCCTCCCCAACTTACCGCACAAAATAATTTTTTAACTAGCATAGAATTTAAATATGGTGTGGTTTTACTTATTGTTTTAACAATGACATATTGTTATAACAATGCAATGATATATCAGATATATTTGGAGTGTTAAGTTTTAACATTGGTGAAATTTATGGGTTGCGGTTTGGTATGTTGTGTGGAGCCGCTTTGTGGGCGGGGCCGGTCTGCCGGTCGTGGGTTCGACTCCCATCGGCTTCAGCCTTTATCATGGTGTTGTGAGGTGGCGTGGGCCTGGTCCACTGGAGGTGGCCCACCCACCCACATAACCTTGGTTGTTCGATGGCAGTGTTGGTGGCCCACCACCTTTGTAATTTTTTTTTTTAATTTTAATTTTTAATAAAATACTAGTTATTTTCAATTTTGTTCGAAAATGAGGTCATTGGGCAAACGAAAGAGGCCACAATTCCGCTCGCTTTTGGGAGCTAGTTTCCACGTCCCGATGTCGGTCAAATTGAAGGGCCCTTAAACCTGGCCCATTCCCCACTTTGACTAAAAATTTGACTTGCTCTAAATTCTACATACGATCTCGGATTGGAGATCCGTTCACACAATTGGAATTGGGGCGACAAGCACTTCAATATGGACCTAGTCCGAGAGAAATATGATCACTTTGAATTTTTACCTATCATCAACCCTCTTTGATCTCTGAGTGTGTCTGGAGCCACCTGGATCATGAAGACTACAAAACATAATGATCACCAAGCAAGAAGATGAAGAGACACTTGTTTACGGCAAAAGACCAACGATCAAGACCATATGAAGTCTCCATATCATTCAGCCCCTTTGAGGGTGAAGATGATAAAAAAAGTGTATCTTTCATGTATTGAAAATACCTCTCACGAATATTGAAGACAAAGAAGAAGGGGGGAAAATTTGGCATTGCCAGTTGATCAAAGAGTCCATGTCATCATTGTCAAATTGTGACTTGTACTAGTGCCATCACAATGTCATGTATGTCCATGTGTCTTGCCACATAATTTGTGGATGTACTGATGTAATTATCAAAAGGAAAGGAAAAATGTAATGTGTGGAATTCCAAGAGTCATATGTGGAATATGAAAAGTCACATAGTCATATATGGACAAAAAAGTCTTAAGGAAAATTCCAAAAGACATATCAAAGTCCAAAGGTCACATTAGAAGTCTAAGAGTCATGAGGGAAGCTCAAGAGTCATGGGGATATGAAAGGTCATTCCTTTTGTTATAAATCACCCTCATAACTCATGCAAAGGGATTTTGGAGGCTTAGCCTTGGGGGAGCTAGCCTTGGATTATCTAGCTTGGAACAGGAGAGAATATCATTCCTTGGATAAGCAAGAAGTGACTTAATGTTCCACTATTGGAGCTAGTGTCTCACCATTGTAACTGTGTACTTGGATCTTTCGCTCAATAATCAGAAGCTCATTGAGCCAAAACATTTTCATGCATGTATCATGAATATTGTAAGACTATTATTTAGATGTTTGTTGTACATGTTTTGTTCACGTGTACTAAGGAAGTCAAACTAGATCATTGGCTTTGGTACTTATATTGTTGAATGCATGTTGTATTTGATTCAATGTTTGTTGTGTGTATGTGAAATATTTCGCTAGATAACTAAAAAATATTTTCTTATTCTCGCGTGTCTCTATTAGGATAGTAATATTAATTTCCTTCTAGAGTTTCACTCTTTACCTTCCTCTCGTGAAAGTTTCCTTTTACACACTGCAATTGGTGTTTCACAGTGTCAACTTAATTGATGATTTCAAAGGTTATGTGCATACTCTCTTATGTGATTCATTGTAGCTAAGGAAAATCTTATAGTTATGGTAGCCGGGTCAATACTATGGATGAGGCTCCTACATTAAATTATGTGAGGTATAATTGGGACTTCACAAGGATACCCCTTGGTTGATGGATTTTCAGCACCGTCAACACAAATCTAACCACTAGTAGGCTATCTGATTATGTTATAATGAAGCCACTAACAGGAAAAATAGTTCCATTCCTTTTTAGTGTATCTTGTTCCATAGATGAGTAGAGTAGCTGAGAGGGATAGGGAGAGAGCACACATAGTGAATTCGTACATTGTAGTAGCCCACGGGCCATAAGACTTACTTCTTTGTACTTGCAACCATTTTATATTTAGAGAAATAGGGTAGAGAAAAGAGGGTATCCCCCCCTCTTCTATTGTTCCTGGTGTAGGTATCGTTCATTGTCTGTATTTTGACCATGTCCATTTTTTCTATGGTTTCTTGGAAAGCTTCAGAATGTCTGTTCAACTTCCTTAGGCCTCCTTTCTTTTCTGACAGGTTGAGGATCATGTTCAAGTCCCCCATTATGATTTTGAATGGATGGGGTATGTTCTCAAGAATTCTCATAATAGAGGATAACATTTGAATCTTTTCATCCCCCATGTGGGGTCCATATATGTTGGTTACACAAATAGTTTCAGTATTTCCTATGATTTTGAGGACCACTATGATAAACTTCGTGTTGCTATTGAGGAATTCAATTCATATTGTGAGATCTTCCATAGAATCAGTCTCCCTCTTGTTGTTCCATGAGTTGTGTTAGGGTCCTATAATTTATAGGATCTCAATGTGATTGAGTATCTTGTATTTGTAATTTTACATAGTAAATAATTTTCAATATGAAAATTATTTCCAAAAAAAATTATATATAAAATAAAATGAAAAGAGGGTATGTCAAAAAATGAATATAGAGAAAAAAACAAAAATAAAGAAAGTTGAAAAGAATAAAAAGAGAATAAGAACCCCACAAAAAGAAAAAATAGAAATAACACTAAAAGTGATGCAAATTCAAATTCCACTACTGATAGATTAGTTTTCTTTATGTCAAAATCAAATAAGATTGTGTGTAGCTTGTCTTAAAATGCCATAATGAATAGATTTTTCGTTCAAATCATACAACTTAATCATTATTGAACAATTGCGAATTTATGTTAATTAGGTTAGTGAATAAAGATTTTCCAAACAATTTAATCTTAGAAAATCAGTAGTTAGGTAGAAAATAAAATTGATTCAACTGTTTAATCTTAATTAATAGGAGAAATATTTGATAGAGTAGGTTAGATTTTTTATAAAAAAAAATGATCTGGGTTTCCTAGCTTAAATGCACCATAAGAAAAGGAGAAAAAAATGTTAGCTTAGAAAAATAAATGAAATTCATGGGTAGGTAGAAGTTGTTTTGGTAGCCTTGAAAAGAATTAAATTGCTTATCCTAAGTTTTGTTTTTCAAAGGTATTCAAGCATATGAAGAGAAAAAGGGGTAATATGATTTTATCCTAAGTCTAAATATGTGGTGCATAAATATTAAACTTGGCATATTATCCTATATCTTAAGTTTTATTTCCCATTAAACCCTCCCACTACTCGACAACCGTCATGTGACATCGCTTTAAAATCCGATCATCTGTTCGCCCATCATCTTTTCCACCCCCGATCCGACGGTCGTTAACTGTTATCGGTCCCCCCTCTCCATCCGAGATTTACTGTGTGGGGGGGTGACAAAAGTAGTTTTACTTTTCAAGCCCAAAGCAACGTGGTGCCTCCTCCATATTTCGTGTAGAAATTATACAAACAATATGTATATCAATGGATTCAATCCGATCATCTGATTTACTAAATCAAGATACTGAATCCTTCTACAAATCAATTGCGGAAAATAAACACGATCGCGAATCACTACAAGTAAATAAAGAAGAAAATCAAACCACAACATAAATATTTTCCTGGGGAAAGCTCATTGCTCAAAACCCCTCTATCTTCTATTGTATATTCACCAAGGAATCATGAAAAAATTACAATGCACTCTTCTCACAAGAGTCTCGTGCACTCTCACAACTATCTCACACTGATCCAGACAAAATCGACCAACACTTAGCCAATTTCCTACCTCTAATCAGTCTGTCTTGCTTGTGCAATTCATGTGGAATGCAATCCTTATTCTTTAGGAAATTCAACCTTCCAAAACTATGCAATTCTCATGGGCAATTATATGGTTGTCTTACTACAAGAGGGAAACCTACTAATGATACAACCGATAGTTAACATCCCTTTAACCTTTGTCTCAACCGTGTCTCCACAGGAACTGACATTCATGCAACTATTAATAGTAAATCATCAGTTGCATGGCAGATCACTGCATGTGAATTAAATCTCATTTAATTCACTTGATCTCTCACCAGTGAAACAAAAAGTTACAACTGAATTTCACTCAATAAATTGAGTTAACTAATTTCTCATGCATTAAACTAATGCACTAACTACACCTCAAACTCCGTAACTAATAGAATCAGTCTGCATGCCTCAACAACCACCCTCAACTCGAAATTCATGAGCTAACTGAGTTTATCACACTCAGTTAACTATTAAAAGTGATTATGAAATAATATTACATTTTATTGTCCAATTTAATTAAGGAAAATTAAATTAGAAACACATTTCTTGTTGACTTTTAAACATTTCCCACCCCCCTCCGCTCAAACCGCTTATCGCCTCATACCCCCTTGAAAACTTCTTTCTCCCTGCAAAACAAAAACTGCTCTCCTATCCATTGTGCGCCAATATTATCATGCCAACTCAATTATGCCCGTTGCCAATTAAGTCTCTTCCCGCGGAAAAGTAATCCATTATGCATTTAATTAATAATTGACTGTTAATACAATAGATCTATGCCACAATCAACAGAAACTGCCCAATTTTCCATAAATCCATGCATACTCAACCTGTAAACTTTTACCTAGTTTATTTCTCTGCGCTTTGTGTTCTTGTTACATGTTTAGAGAACTCTGGATCAATTTATCAATTCTTATTAGTCGTAGCACTGTGACTACTGCGCCTTCTTCGCCAGTCCCAAGCCTTACACAGTCCCGGTGAATTGTCCTTTTTTCAATCCTTTCAATTCTCTGAAACAAACTACATCATGCCTCCTAAGAAGAAAATATAGGAGGAACCAGTAAATCCATTGATCCATCCTCCTGTCGATCTAGACCATATCCCTCTAGCCGACAGAGACTACAAAATTCAAGAAACCCTTTGTGAATTTGAACTCTTTGAAATGTATTGTGTGTTATAATACAAATACATAGACAAGTCCGATGACATTGGACAATGGGAATAAAAATTACCTCATTATATCTTTCCCCATAGCCATAATGCCCCTGAATTCATACACAAATTCCAAGCCTGCTACATACCTAGCCAGGGAGCCATAATTTCCCCCACAGGTGAAATTGTGTTTACTATCACTGCACAGTCCATCGACCAAATTATGTAGGCCCCTTCTATAGAAAATGGAACCCCTTTCTCCCAAGAAGCCCTCAATGAATTTTATCATAAGATAGATTTTTCCAAAAGGGTTAAAACCCTTGAACTTTTCCTAGCTGAAGATACTCAATTGCCTAAAAAGAATCCTCCTTACTCTTCCTCCATTTTCCCTGATAGAGCTAAGAAGATAATCAATGTCATTTCTTACCTCCTTGGATACTATTATGACCAATGGGTAGATGAGCCAATCATAGGTTTCCTTTCCATTTTCTCTGTAGATTCAAAACCCTCTATCCTTTTCAATTTTAGCCAATTCCTAGCAGATGCTATTCATGACCAATTTGTCAGATTTCAGACAGAAGAGGTGTTTAAATATGCCTCTGTTCTAGTTTATATTTTTTTTATATTTCCAGGGAGACAAATTTAAATTTGCAATGCAGAACTTGGATGGCAATCAACAGTCAGTCATCTTTTGGACTACCATGGTGATGAAAGAGCAGAAGGAGTATTCATACAAATAGTTCATTGAACTCTTTTTACATCCAGCAATGAGCCTTCTTAGCAGTGCAGCTGAACCAAGAGTCAGTGAGGACATTAGAAGGATTCTCCATCTATCAGATTAGGCAAAAACAAGTGACTGGTATTTACACCATAACCATACAGAATTGAGAATTTATGGATGTGAGCTTTCTCCTTACAAGCTTCCAAAATTCCTCCCAATGAGGATTTTTTCTTTAGAATACATCAGGCAGATGTTGAATGCTGATGAAGTCCACTTTGTATCAACAAAGAAAAAGTCTTAATTCAGAATCAAACATAGATAGGGCCATTTATTTGCGACAACAGGTCAGCAGGGGAGGAAGCAGATAAAATTTTGAATTAAATGAAGTTCAACCTCAGTTTCACCTAGTCCTATGATCCATTAGGCACCATTTAAAAATTAAGGGTAGAAAACAAGACTACTCCTTATATACACACTCACAGGTCATAAATAGAGAAATACATGAACCAAATAGAGTGGGCTGAAAACACTCTACAGGAGGCTGAGGAGCAGTTAGTCTCTACTTCTACATCACAGACTCCTGTCCCATAGGAGAAAGCAGGAAAAATACTGAGAGAAGAAGATTCACCTTCAGTGACTGAAACTAAAAGCAAGGAATTCAATATTATGTATAGGAAGAGAACCAAACTAAATCCTAAAGTTAATCCTAGTAAATATTCAGAACATGAGGTTATCATAATCACTAAGGAGACACCTACATCCTCTCAAGTTGGTGGCCAAACTACTCTCTCTCCGACTACTTCAACAACTTCACATGATCAGAAACAGACCATTCAGACAAGTAAAGTTGTCCCAGGGGAGAAAGAGAAGACAATTTTTTATACTTTCAGGGAAATCAAGATGAAAAATGAAATCCTGAAGAATAGAACATACAATAAATTATGGAAGCAGAATTCTAGTTCTCAAAGTAGGTTGTTGTCAGCATTTGACTCTGATAAAGGAAAAATGAAAATGGCCTTTTTAGAGGCACATATTTCACAGCCTAAGACAACAACAAATTACAAGAAAACTTCATTTGAGTTTGACATCAAAGACATCCATCTCATTGATCAAATGGAGATGCACAAGCAAACAGCTGAAATGATTTCCTCTACATTGACTAATACAACTATGAGTTTGTCTAAATAATAGGTTTCTTTAGAAAACATTCAATCATAGATAAATATGGAGAAAATCTCCTCTCTGGCCAAGGATACAAGAATTAAGTCTTTGGACAAATTAGTGCTCAAAGTAGGATATGATCCTTCCAACATAAAAGCTGCAAAGGAGATAATAAAGAAGAAGAATGTTGACATAGCAGCATTGAGGAACAAATAAAGTTGTCAGCCACAGAAGACCATCTAACCAAAGATATTGAAGAAGCAGAGTCTTAGAACTCGGATATGATGAAGCTCATCAAGAAGCAAAATGCCAAATTGAGATAGATGGAGACAAAAATGGAGAAAATGATCAAGGAGAAGGAGCAGGCTGCAATGCTTTCTATGGTTCCTTTGGAGGCTGTACCTCTTACAAACATCCCCACAGCTACAACGTCTACAACAAACACAACAGATGGTGCAGAACAATTGACAAAGACAGTGGAGAACCTGTCTATCCAGACATAAGAGATTAACAAGCTTCAAGATCAAGTCAAACTGTTACAGGATCAGAAATCAAAAAGTGAAGTTTCTCATGTAGCTGAAGCAAAAAGAGCTCATAAATAGATAGAGAGGTTGCAGAAGTCAGAGAGAGAGTCATCCATTAGATAGACATTGGGTCAATTCAAAGAAATAATCTGGACAAATATCATTGAATCCATTAATGAAATTTGGCCCTGCATCCATATTATATTTGAACAGAAGGAATTGATTGAGAAAGAAAATGATGCCATCACAACTATCAAGGAAGATCTTGGAGATATTATTTTTACAACCAACAACATCGTTAAGTTATTAAACTCCAAGAATAGATATGAGATGGATGACTTGGGAGTGGGTGACAGACCATAAACCATTTTAGAAGTGAAGAAGATTATTACTAAGAAGAATCTGATTTTTTCTCTGGAAGAGAAAAGTCACAGCTTAGAGATAGCAGTAAATTGGTTCTTCAGTAGGGTTGAGCCTTTCACACAGAAGGGTATGCCTTCTCTGTTTGTAATTAATGATAAGCTGATAACTTGTCAAGACTATGTGAAGAAGCTAAGTGAAATTGTCAGAGACACTGCCAAATTCTCCAATATCAAAGGCACCATGACAGGTAAAGAATTCATGGAAGCATTGTGTCACGATATTTTCATCCACAATGAGGTAAACCACATCTTTGTGGTAAAACCTACTTTTTCCATATATACTGTTAGACTCCTATACCAATAGGTGTCATTTTTCATGATTGTCTTGATTGAACTATGGAATATGTTCAAACCTTTTTCTTGAGCAAAGATGTTCCATATTCTTGAAAAACCAAAAAATCAATAAATTTAAAAAATGTAAAGAGGGTATACCCTAAAAGAAAAATAAAAGGGTAAGAAAAATAAATTGGTCAAGAAAATGAAATAAATGAACCTCAAGCAAAAAATAGACCAAGGAAAGTGTGCAAATCCAAATGCCACTACTATTTCATTTTTGGTAAATAAACAAAATTGTGTGCAGTTTGTCAAACTTTTGCCACAATTTATGAAGAGTCAAACTATTTAAACTTGACTCATTCATTTTTCAATTTCATGTTGTAGAATAGAGAATAAATATCTGACCAAACAGTTTAATCTTGGCAGATAAGTAGATAGGTAGAGTTAATAAAAGGTGCTCAACAGTTTAATTTGAGCCCTTGGATGTAATAAGTTGAGAATTAGATAGAATTGCCATGTAAAAGAAAAGAAAATTGATAAGGGTTTGCCAGTCTAAGTGCACCCTAATAAAGAAGAGAAAATGGTAGTGTAAAGTACATAGGGTAGGTAGATGGTGTTGCAAAGTTTCATGTGATGAATGATGCTGCTAAATGTGTTTAATCCTTTACTTTCATCACAAGTACTGAAGCAGAAAATACATTGGAAAATTCACAAAAAGCAAAGTCAAAATCATTAACTTCCCACATCACTTTCTCCCTAAGAGTTTTACTAATTTCTCCAAAGTGCTAAGGTATTTGAAGATTAAAGGGGCTCAAGGCATTTCCTTGACTTTTGGAGGGACCGGACCCTCGGCCTGATGATCAAAAAGACCTAAGTATTTGAAGTTATTTATTATTATAAACATTCCCTTTTAATCTTTTCCTAAGTAAAATTTTATTTTACTTAGGAAATCATGCAAATTTCCATAATAATCCCTCAAAATTACTTACTATTCTATGTTTAAGTGTTGAAATTGAAATGATACAATTTACTTCATAAATCTCCACTTTCCTAGTTGTGTAAAGTATTTTGAGTTTCCCTTGTCCCATTGTCATATTAACATTTAACTTTAAATATTAAATCCTTATATAACTTACCTTTTCCTATATGTATAACTCCTTCTACATAAATATCCCAAAAGCCCATCTTATTATAAAATTTCGACCAAAGTATTTATTTTCCAATTATTCATAAAAGACCCACATTATGTGCCCTTTGGTTAGAAATATATCTTTATAATCTATCCCCGCCCCTATGGATAATAAATTACATTGATTTATTACCATATAATAACAATATTGAAAAGGTTTTAAACATATGTTTTATGTTTTAAACGGAAAAAACAAATAAAACCAAAGCCCCGCCGCAACCCCAACTCTCATTAAACCACGAGATTAATTAATCACCTGGATTAATTAATAACCAATCCCTTAGTCAATAAGACGCCGCCCGGAATAGTTAAATTAATATTAATTACTTTCGGCCCGCGTGTTAAATCCCTTACCTTCTTCACGTCATATCACCCGTCTGGCCTATTCTTTACTCAATAAATTGTTGAGACTCACCAAATATCCACGTCCGATCGTTAACGTTGGACTGATGTGGTTTCGAAACAGTGCACCCGCCACGTGTTGATCTCCGAATTGAATTGCTGCCTCCCCGCGGAAAACCTCTTGCTCCCGAAAGCGGTGTGGAATTTACCGCTTACCGCCCGACCCCGGTGACGCATCCATTGTACATCAGTGACGTCATCCCATAAAAATAATAAAAATTCTGCTTGACTTTGCTTATGCCACAAAACATTCGTCGCTTTTTTCATCTATTTTGAATGCTAAAAAAGAAACGCCTTCACGCAAAATTCAAAATTCTAATTTCTAGAAGTCCACTTACCTTATCCTTCGAAGATTGCGTACAAAGCCTCAAAGATTACTCACCTTAGCTTCAGCACTGATTCAAACGTGCTTTCCATGAAAATGTATTTACCGACATTCAAACCGAACTTTGTTGTTATCTCTATTTTTTCCTTCAATTTGAATTGTGAGGTTAGAATATCAGTTCATTCCGTGACCTTGCAGGAATCCGTAATGAAATTGTCAATTTATAAATGGACCTCGTTTTTTCCCTAATTTATTTTCATATTTATTAGCCAGCCCTCCATTTCTTCCTAAGAACCAAAATGGGAGTTCCTGTAGCCTTGAATGATGCTCCATTTTGAACCTGGTTAAAACCTCACTCCCTTGTCCATTGGGGAATTGCTTGAAAAATCTACTCAGTTGTCCCCTGAAGAGGTGACCAGAAGATCACATCCTTGGATAAATAGTCTTAATACTAGTCATAAGACTTGTTTACTCCAATATTGTTATCAAATCTATTCAAACAAAGGTTAGAAAGCATAACAGCTAAAGAGTATCAGTGGTTAAAGTGTATCAGGTAAAAGTCAGTGAAAGTTAAAATGAAGTTACAGAGCAGTCAAAGGTAAACAGTAAAAGTAAATACAGAAGGCAGTAAAATGGTAAAAAGAGATGAGAATATTTTCACCAATAGGGAGGTTTGTCTAAAGTGAAAGTAAAACAGTCAAAAGAGCAAGAAAGTAAAAAGATGAAAAAACATAACAAGAAGGAACATTTTTGCAGAAATTGCATATTTTAGTCATAGTTTTGCAGAAACTATTGTGATCAATCCAAGATGAATTTTACAAAAATGAAAGAGGTTTATGTTCTTACGAGGGCCATCTACAAAAACCTCTCTCACTTTTCTAACAGCCATTATAGTTTTGGAAATATTAAACAATGTTGGAAAGCACTTTTTGCAGAAAATTCATGTTAAGTCATCATTTTGCAGAGAATATTGTAGCCAATCAGAAATACATCTTACAAAACGGAAGGAGGTTTTTGTTCCTAAGAGACCCATATACAAAAAAATATCTCATTTTGTGGACATTGATTTCAGACTGAGAGATACATGCACAACTTTAAAGGCTATTTTTTAGACTCTGTAAAACTCTGTTTTACACATTTTTTTGCAGAGCCTATTGTGCACAGCTGGAGAGGAATTTTAGGAAAGTGAAAGAGGTTTATCTCACCAAAATATTTATCTACAATACCCTCTTTAAATTTTTACATATCTATTACGTATTTAGAAATATAAAGGTATCATTGGACCCCAAATTTGCAGAATTGTTGGAGCAGAATTGCACAAAGAAAGGAAGTAGTTAGTGACTTGGATGCCTCATCATCAACTAAGAGTTGGATCAAATTCGAATTATCCTCTTTTTCATCACTTATCCATACAAAATAGTGCCAAATATATGCATTAGTTTGAGTGTCCTTTACTTAAGTTCTATTTATGTAAAATAGTTGGAGAGATTTGTGAACCAATTTTGATATTTTTTCAAGATATTTTAGTTTAGAATTTGTATAAATACTTCACTTTACAAAGATGGTATCTACTACTTTCACGTGACATTGATGTTTTAAATAAGTGTTTGGAGAAACTTCCTTGTGGCTTGGTTTGGATACAATTTGAAGCTCTCGTGACTTTTATAAGATCTGATGTGGTTTGATCATTACTAAGTCTTTCTATCTTATGTCTTAAGTTTTATATCTGTTTATAATATCATTGTGTCCATTTCTAAATAATTGACATAAAATAATAAATCAGAATTTACTTAATTGTACTCTTATTTCAATTGTGATTATTCTAAAAGTTTTCCTCTAAATTAGTTATAAGCAACGAATTCTTAATTGCTCTTGCTTCGCTAATTTAAACATATTGATTACTATAGTAAAGAATTCTTCACTGCTCTTTATTTGTAATCATTCCATTTCTTTCTTTTGAACATGTTGAAAGATCTTTGAATCATTTTCATCCCTTCAAATCCATTCATCCATCACTTTAATTTCCAAATTGTTTGCTTGAAGGTTCATTTTCAGCCATTTTGTAGAAGGTGAATTCAGGTGTGCTTAACTTCTTCTTGACCTACAAACCAATGGCTCAGCAACATTCAACCTTGCCCTTAGTTTGTGGATTCCACCATTTTCCCAAAACAAACTTTGAATCTATAACTAGCCTAAAACCTTCCAAGAAAAAAGATAAATCATAAAGAGAGAGCCCTCTCTGGATGCAGATTGGCTAGATTCTGCATCTAAAAGGTTGGTTTGTGGTTACCTCGGGTATACTTTCCTCTTACACAACTTCTAGGAAAACCTGAGTGATAACATAGTGGCGACCATACTGGGGATCTGAATGAATCATTTTATTGATACTATTGTTTGATTTATAAGCTATAGACAGAGTCTGAAGATCAGCCAGGTAGCCTTTGAAATGCTTTTGCTCTGCAACTGTATAGTAAACAAATGTTGCTTCAGTCTATCTCTGGTTTAGCTTATAAACTGAACTTTGGATTCAAAATATTCAATCAGACTCTCTAGTTCAATAAATCTTTGAGAAAATTTTGATTAAAAATCTTAAATTTCTTAAAAAAATCATAGAAGTTGTTTTGAAAATTCATAAAAAAATAAAATAATCATAAAATATTCAATATTTGGTTTCCTGAAGAACTAAATTTTTCTTCAGAATTGTTTTATAGGTTTAGATCTGATCTATGATGGTGGATAGGGATCAGACACACAAAGGTTAAAATCATCCACCTGGCGACTCCAAATCAATTTCAAAATCAAGACTCCACTGGGGGAATGAACCTCAAAGGACAATATGGAAAGATCAGGCTTTCAACTTGGATCTTAATCCAAGACATTATGTTCTTTCTCATTAAGAAATTTTTTCAATGTATATTGTATTTTATAGAAGATCTTAGATTAGTTTTCAGTTATTTTCCTTTGAAGTTTGTAAGTAATAATTCTCCTAATCTCTTTGAGCAGCTTTCTTATGAATCTAATGATAATCATTTTCCAATTAAGAAGCCTCAAATAATCAAGACTGATCTTGCAATCCCTGTACATATCCCTGTGCCATATAAAGTTCCAGATAGATATAAGCCCCTTATTTTACCTCCTATACTCCATGATTTTTCTAAAAAATACTACAAGTATCTTCCTAGATTTGATGGAGAGAATGGTATCATTGCCCAAAAACATATTCAAGGTTTTGAGAATTATTTGGATGTATTTGAGATTGATGAAGATGATGTTAAAATCAAACTTTTTGCTCTTTCTTTGCAAAATAGAATAAAGAGTTGGTTCAAAAATCTGCCTAATGCTAACATCTCAAATTTCCAACAGTTTATCAAACTTTTTCTTGATAGATGGATAATAAAAGTTAATCATTTTGTGATCATGGAAGAATATAATCAATTAAAAAGACATTCAAATGAAACGATACAACAATTTTCTGACAGATTTAATCAAGTTTATTATTCATTGCCAGAAAATATTAGACCTCCTCATGATTCAGCTCTCTTGCATTATCCAAGTGCCTTTGATTCAGAAATATAATTTCGGTTAAGAGAAAGAGATCCAAAAACACTTGTACAGATGCAAAATATTGCAGTTGATTTGGAAGTTAATCTCCAAATCAAACAAGAAAAGTTGAAAGTAGAAGAAGAGGAAAGGAAAAACATTGCAGAGGTAAGACTCAACCTTTTGGTAAGAAAACTAGATGAAATAACACAGGAGATCACTATGAAAGAAGAATTTTTTATTCAAAATCACCATGAAGAAATAGAAGAGGTTGATAGCCATGAACAAATTCCTCTTAATTCAAATTATCATAAATCAGAAAATGAATTTACAAATCAATATGAGGAAGAAGAATCTGTTGTTCTAATGTGTATGTTTGATGACATTCCTTATTTTGATGATTTGCCTAAGTATGATCATTATGATGATAATTATGTTCTCCAAAGTCAAGCTAACTTTACAGAGATATCAGAAGCTAGTTTGGAGGATGAAGAAATGCAGTTTCAGCAGATTGAAGACAGTAATCAGCCAATACAGATCAGCCATGAGAGTGAGGAAGGAAGAGCAGAAAATGTGGAAATAAGTGAAGATTCTTTACCTCTTTGTTTTGCTTCATTTCAGTTCATTAGAGAAAACTATCATGCCATCAATAATCAGCAATCTTTAGGAATTGAGATTGACAACAAAGAAGATATTGAAACTATTGATCAAGATTTTTCAGTTTCACAATTGCAGTTATCAGTTCCCATTGAAATAAATGATCAAATGACATAAGAAAGTTCCATACCACTATTTTTTGAACCATTTCAGCTTTTAAAGGAAGTGTGGTATAACATATTTAAAGAAAAGAATGGGAAACTTGTTGAAGTTTATGAAGTCCCATGGAATTTTATATGTCATAGGTTCCAGCAATTTTCCCAAGATTTTCAGTATCCAATAGCAGATATGTTGAATATTGAAGGCATTCAAAGCATTCCTCTATTAACTAACTATGATTTTCAGAATCAAGATGATAAAGGATTCAACACTCAAAAATTACAATCAGTAGGAATATCATCACAAATCTTATCTGAAAGTTTACAGGGAGATAAAGATGAAAATAGCATTTCATATTCATGGTATGGAGGCCATCCAGAACAGATGTACAGTTGTTCAGATCAGTTAAATATCAGTGTATATATTTTGGAAGATCCTTTTGTACAGTTTCTAGAGTCAACAAAGGAAATCAAGTGTTTCCTTATCCTCTCATTTGTTGACAAGTTTCTAATAAGTTGCAGAAGTACAATTTTGATAATCAACAAGAAAATTCAACAAAATCTATCAAAGTACATAATGCTTGAATGGTTTCATTGGTTATTTCATTTTACCTAACTAGCAGTTGAACAGTAGATTGAGTGGGTAGATGAGTGCTAATAAGCTCATAATTTTGAGCATTTTTTTAGTTTTCAATTTTCAGCTAGTTTTTCATTAAGTTGGTTTGAAAAATTTTGTGTGTTGTTTTAGTTTCAGATCAGATTTCAGGTTGCAGAAAAAGGACTATATTCAATTCAAGATTTTCAACCACAACAAATGCATGTTTGGGATTGGAACAAGGCAGAAAATTCCTAACTGGGCAACAAAGTTTTAAGTTTTGAGTGGATAGTAACTTACTGGAGTTGAAGCCCAAAGTGAAGGCCCTAAGCTTCAGAAGTTTTACTATCATATATACAATAAAGCTACCAGAAGAAGGAGATTACATGGTTTAGTTTGAAGACATTTTGAGGCAACTGACCTGGTGTTCTTGACTTTTCACAAGGAAAAGCCATCCCCAAGTGGAGCCAGTGTTAGACTCCTATACCAATAGGTGTCATTTTTCATGATTGTCTTGATTGAACTATGGAATATGTTCAAACCTTTTCTTGAGCAAAGGTGTTCCATATTCTTGAAAAACCAAAAAATCAAAAAATTTAAAAAATGTAAAGAGGGTATACCCTAAAAGAAAAATCAAAGAGTAAGAAAAATAAATTGGTCAAGAAAATGAAAGAAATGAACCCCAAGCAAAAAATAGACCAAGGAAAGTGTGCAAATCCAAATGCCACTACTATTTCATTTTGTAATAAAGCAATTTTGTGCAGCTTGTCAAACTTTTGCTACAATTTATGAAGAGTCAAACTGTTTAAACTTGACTCATTCATGTTTCAATTTCATGTTGTAGAATAGAGAATAAATATCTGACCAAACAGTTTAATCTTGGCAGATAAGTAGATAGGTAGAGTTAATAAAAGGTGCTCAACAATTTAATCTGAGCCCTTGGATGTAATAAGTGTAGACTTAGATAGGTTTGCCATGTAAAAGAAAAGAAGATTGATAAGGGTTTGCCAGTCTAAGTGCACCCTAATAAAGAAGAGAAAATGGTAGTGTAAAGTAGATAGGGTAGGTAGATGGTGTTGCAAAGTTTCATGTGATGAATGATGCTGCTAAATGTGTTTAATCCATTACTTTCATCACAAGTACTGAAGCAGAAAATACATTGGAAAATTCACAAAAAGCAAAGTCAAAATCATTAACTTCCCACATCACTTTCTCCCTAAGAGTTTTACTAATTTCCCCAAAGTGCTAAGGTATTTGAAGATTAAAGGGGCTCAAGGAATTTCCTTGACTTTTGGAGGAACCGGACCCTCGGCCTGATGATCAGAAAGACCTAAGTATTTGAAGTTATTTATTATTATAAACATTCCCTTTTAATCTTTTCCTAAGTAAAATTTTATTTTACTTAGGAAAATCATGCAAATTTCCATAATAATCCCTCAAAATTACTTACTATTCTATGTTTAAGTGTTGAAATTGAAATGATACAATTTACTTCATAAATCTCCACTTTCCTAGTTGTGTAAAGTATTTTGAGTTTCCCTTGTCCCATTGTCATATTAACATTTAACTTTAAATATTAAATCCTTATATAACTTACCTTCTCCTATATGTATAACTCCTTCTACATAAATATCCCAAAAGCCCATCTTATTATAAAATTTCAACCAAAGTATTTATTTTCCAATTATTCATAAAAGACCCACATTATGTGCCCTTTGGTTAGAAATATATCTTTATAATCTATCCCCGCCCCTATGGATAATAAATTACATTGATTTATTACCATATAATAACAATATTGAAAATGTTTTAAACATATGTTTTATGTTTTAAACGGAAAAAACAAATAAAACCAAAGCCCCGTCGCAACCCCAACTCTCATTAAACCACGTGATTAATTAATCACCCGGATTAATTAATAACCAATCCCTCAGTCAATAAGACGCCGCCCAGAATAGTTAAATTAACATTAATTACTTTGGGCCCGCATGTTAAATCCCCTACCTTCTTCACGTCATATCACTCGTCCGATCGCCCATTCCCGGATCAACGGCCCGCTGTAATTCCACCAGCCATCCATCGTCCGATCATTAACACGCGGGATCACGGTGGTTTCGAAACAGTGCACCCGCCACATGTTGATCTCCGAATGGAATCGCTGCCTCCCCGCGGAAAACCGCCTGCTCCCGAAAGCGGTGCGGAATTTACCGCTTACCGCCCGACCCCGGTGACGTCATCCCATAAAAATAATAAAAATTCCCCCCACCCCGTTTGACTTTGCCGATAAAACAAAACATTCACGTCTTTTTCATTATTTTGTACGCCAGTGAAAGAAAACGCCTTCCACGCAGAAAAAATTCGAATTTGTGAAGTCCACTTACCTTATCCTTTCGAAGAAGATTGTAGACAAGCCTCTCAGAAGATTATCTACCTTAGCCGGCACCTATCCAAATGTTGTTTTCTCCAAAAACAGGTATTTACCCTAAATTCAAACTGAACTCTGTTGAAATCTCGGCTTTCCTTTTTTCCTTCACTGAAACAGAGTTAGAATTAATTACTAGTTCATTACGTGACCCCGAAAACTGTAATTGAATTACTAAATCTGCAAATGGACCTGTTTTTCCCGTGAATTTACTCAATTCCTCACCATTAGCCAAATTTCAATTTTTCCACAAGAACCAAAATGGGAGTTCATGTAGCCTTGAATGATGCTCCATTTTGAACCTGGTCAAAACCTCACTCCCTTGTCCATTGGGGAATTGCTTGAAAAATCTACTCGGTTATCCCCTGAAGAGGTGATCAGAAGATCACATCCTTGGATAAACAGTCTTAATACTAGTCATAAGATTTGTTTACTCCAAGATTGTTATCAAATCTATTCAAACAGAGGTTAGAAAGCATAACAGCTAAAGAGTATCAGTGGTTAAAGTGTATCAAGTAAAAGTCAGTGAAAGTTAAAATGAAGTTACAGAGCAGTCAAAGGTAAAAAGTAAAAGTAAATACAGAAGGTAGTAAAATGGTAAAAAGATATGAGAATACTTTCACCAATAGTGAGGTTTATCTAAAGTGAAATTAAAACAGTCAAAAGAGCAAGAAAGTAAAAAGATGAAAAAACATAACAAGAAGGAACATTTTGCAGAAATTGCATATTTTAGTCATAGTTTTGCAGAAACTATTGCGATCAATCCAAGATGAATTTTACAAAAATGAAGGAGGTTTATGTTCTTAAGAGGGCCATATAAAAACACCTCTCTCACTTTTCTAACAGCCATTATGGTTTTGGAAATATTAAACAATGTTGGAAAGCACTTTTTGCAGAAAATTCCTGTTAAGTCATCATTTTTCAGAGAATAGTGTGGCCAATCAGAAATACCTCTTACAAAACTGAAGGAGGTGTTTGTTCCTAAGAGACCCATATACAAAAACCTATCTCATTTTGTGGACATTGATTTCATACTGAGAGATAAATGCACATCTTTAGAGGCTATTTTTGAGACTCTATAAACCTCTGTTTTACACATTGTGTTGTAGAGCCTATTGTGCACACCTGGAGAGGAATTTTAGGAAAGTGAAAGAGGTTTATCTCACCAACATATTTATCTACCATAACCTTGTTCACTTTTTACATATATAGTACGGATTGAGAAATATAAAGGTATCATTGGACCCCCAATTTGCAGAATTGTTGGAGCAGAATTGCACAAAGAAAGGAAGCAGTTAGTGACTTGGATGCCTCATCATCAACTAAGAGTTGGATCAAATTCGAATTCTCCTCTTTGTCATCACCTATCCATCAAAAATAGTGCCAAATATATGCATTAGTTTGAGTGTCCTTTACTTAAGTTCTATTTATGTAAAATAGTTGGAGAGATTTGTGAACCAATTTTGATATTTTTTCAAGATATTTTAGTTTAGAGTTTGTATAAATACTTCACTCTTGGAAGTATTTTGGGTGGATTATACTACTTTTCTGTGACATTGATGTTTTTGGAATAAAAGTGCTTTGGAGAAACTTCCTTGTGGCTTGCTGGATGACAATTTGAAGCTCAGGACTTTTTGCAGGATTCATGTGTCGGACTGCAGTTCAATAAGTCTTTCTATCTTATGTCTTAAGTTTTATATCTGTTTATAATATCATTGTGTCCATTTCTAAATAATTGACATAAAATAATAAATCAGAATTTACTTAATTGTACTCTTATTTCAATTGTGATTATTCTAAAAGTTTTCCTCTAAATTAGTTATAAGCAACGAATTCTTAATTGCTCTTGCTTCGCTAATTTAAACATATTGATTACTATAGTAAAGAATTCTTCACTGCTCTTTATTTGTAATCATTTCATTTCTTTCTTTTGAAAATGCTGAAAGATTCTTAACTGTCTTTCATCCCTTCAAACCCATTCCATCCACTTTAAATTCTAAAAATTGTTCTCTGTTTGGCTATCTTGCCCTGCAAAGCCATCTTGTGTGTAGAATAGTAATCCAGTAAAGCCATCATTTGACTCCATAGCCCAATGGCCTGAAAATATTCAACCTTGCCCTTAGTTGGCGAATTCCACCATTTCCAAACAAATTTCTTGGACTTATAACTAGCCTAAAACTTTCTAAGAACAAAGATAAATCATAAAGAGAGAGCCCTCTCTGGATGCAGATTGGCTAGATTCTGCATCTGAAGGTTGGTTTGTGGTTACCTCCGGTATATTTTCCTTTTCCACAACTTCAAGGAAAACCTGAGTGATAACATATACTAAAATGGATGAAATTTACCGAAAGGTAATCAACTTAACTATCCCAGATGAAGATTGATGGGATAAGTTGTGTGAACTTCAAGAGTAAAGAGTAAATGAGAAAGGTAAGCAACATCTAACACATCATCCATCACAATAGCTAGCACAACCCACAAATAGGTCTACTCAGCGACTGTTTCCTTTAAAACAATGACAGTGTTCCAGATCACCTCCACCGAGCCTATTTTTTGTCACAGTTAGAGTTTATTATTCAAATTTTGGCTAATAATACACTATATGTTGAGATAACGTTGATTGTAATCAATTTTGTAATATTTAGTATAAATACTTCACTGTTCGAAGTATTATGGGTTTAGTTCTGAATATATTTTTCCTACTGCGCAATTGTAACTTTTAAGTTTTGCTGGAGCATCAATAATACAACGACTTATTATAGGATTCATGTGGTGTATTCACTGGTGAAGTGATCATACTGTAACTGTGTTTTCCATTGTTTTTCATTTTCTTTGTGTATCAGAAAATCTTAATTGTAAAACAAAAAGTGTGATGAATAGGACATGTTAATTGGAACACCTATTCTAGCTGCTTTTACAGTTTGTATGTTTTCCACTGAAGTCAGATTGAAGAATATAACTAAACTGCTTTTCAATCTCTATTGAAATTCACTTTTCTTCCATTTCCATAATTCATTTAAAATATAAAAGGATCTAGTGAATGAAACCTAGCTTACCCTGTTATAACTGTTTTAAATATTGATGCAATATCCAATTTTATATTTTTCACTCCATTGCCCAATGGGAATATCGAAATTTTATCAACCAAACCAATAAAAATCAAACAAAAAAATAAGTACAGTCATAACTAGCCAAAGATTTATTCAAAACAAAGTTAAATTATACAGAGAGATCCCTCTCTGAAGATGGCAGGGCTAGATCCCATCTTTCAAAGTGGTTTTGATGTTGTCCTCTGTGTTTATTCTCCCAATATTTTAAATTACAGAAAGATAACAAGTCGCATTGGCTAAATAGATATATCCATTGCAACATTTCCTTTGCAAGGTCAACAAATTATTGATTGCAAGCTTAGTCTCCTCGAGGAGTAATATGTCTGGTTTACTAGCTAATATTATTTGTTTAAAAAAAAAAAATTTGCAGGTCCATTTAATCCTATAATATTTCATGAAATGCAATTCCTTGAGAAATATGTGGGGTTAGTGTGAGAGCTCTTACCTTGCCCTCATTGATTAATCTTACTCCTAGATCCTGGAGGAGTTGGTCTGAGTTTTCCTTCCTTGCTTTCGACTTGGACCTCTGGGGTTATACTGATCCAATGTGATGTTTGATAGAAATACTATGTGGGAAATATATTCTGGGAGTTTCCTAGCCATGAAATGATTTAAGTCTTCTTGTAATAGACATGCTCCTTCTAGTTTTTGGATATACTCCTCAGATGTGGCAGCCATAACAGTTTTTTCTCATGCTTCTGCTATCGAGTTGAGATCCACGCCTTCGAGAGACTATTTTATGACATGGTTCTTTGCAAATTTTTTTGAGGGATCATAATCCATATCAGTTTCTTCTAATGTCTAGCCATTCTTAGTGTGGTTGTGCCTGGTATTATCTCCTGGATTTTGATCTTGTGCTACTGATATTTGGATTGGAATTTTGCTTCCCTCCTTAACATGTTCTTTTAAAGTTGGTTCTTCTTGTTCTTCTTGCAGGGATTCGAACTCGTTTTTATTGGCTGAGTGTTACTAGCAATGTTTTCCTTAAATCTTCATGTTGTTCCTATTTTTGGATGTAGCCTTGTTCATCTACCTTCCTTTGCATTTGTGTGTTGGTTCGTTGAGAGATATTCTAGGGGTAGTCTTTGAAGAGATGTCCATGCTCATGAAATTTTCTACATTTGAAGGGCATGTGCTCATAGTCTATATTATGGAGCCATACCTCATCTCAAAATACCATCTTGATGGCCTCTGGTAGCGCCCCTGATAAGTCCATGTAGACAAAAATTATGGCATATGAGACATAGTAACCATTCCTTGTAGCCTCCGACATTTTGATGTATTCTCCCAACTCGTCTCCCATTCCTTTCAACATAGACTAGGGAAACCAATAGTCTGTGGGTAGTGAGTAGAGTATTACCTAGATGGGAACCTTGGTGAAATAATTTTTTTCAAGAGTAAATTTTTCCTTCCAGTACCTCGTATATAGTCCTACCGAATTGAGGAAATATGGGTCGCCTTAAAAAATATGGTCATGGTCTTCTAGGAGATCAAATATGACTATGAAGAAACCCTTAGATCCTAACTGTAGTCTTATTTCTCCTTTTGGGCACCATTTGGTTTGAATCCACCTGTTTAGTGATTTCTTTGAGGGCCAGATTCCCATGAATTTACAGATGATGGTGTGTTCCTACATGAAGTCTCTATATGCAGCAACATCTGGGTCTTGAATCTATAGAACTGGTATTTTTTTCACCTTGGGTTTGTATTTTTTGTTTTTATGAGTTCAAGGATGATGTATTTCTTCTACGCTTGTCTGGCTTGAGCCCAATGTAGCATTAGGATGTGAGGTTGATGGCTTGCTTGAAATTTGTTCTATCCCTTTTTTCCCAGGCTAGCGATGTTGGATTTCCTAGAGGATTGGAAGGCATTGTAGGTTGTTAGCTTGGTGAAGAACGATGCGCCAGTTTCCCTGCATTTACCCGAGATTTCAACCCGAAGTTAGGGGGCCCTCTAATCCCCCCCCAGCCTCTGCCATGGTAGAGAAGATCTACACGAATTAGAAACACTAGCTCGGATGAGTCAGAGCGCTCTCTATTCAACTTTATCTCTTCACATATATTTTACAGTTATACCTGAGGAATATGTTGAATTTGAAGTTGAATGGTAAATATCCTTTCAAAAGATTAATATTGGTCATTTTCTATAAACCCTCTGGAGAAGAGAGTAAGAATATATGGAAGAATGAATACCAGGAGGAGTTGCAAATAAGAAGAAAAACTAAATAGTTGTCATAGCCTAGAACCACCCTTCCAATAATTTACCACCTGCAACATAAGAGAAGTAAAACCATCCTTAGTATCTGTATTCATTTGAACCATGGTAAAAAAAGAAGAATGGAAACCTCCACCATAGCATTAGAGCTTATCTAACTATGCTGAGGAATTTTGAGCCAAAACCCAGGTTTGTTAGGGTTTGTTGCAGAGGAGTATCAAAAAGAGAGAGGAACAACAATATGGATGAATGGGGCTAGGTATAGAGTTGTTTCCATAACCATACTTTTATAGCCAGAGTCGTTCGATTGCCGCCTGAAAAATCGATGGTGGATATGTGAACAAGTGTTCCCATGCAAGCATAATAGGAACAAACATTTAGCACATCGACTGGAGAATGTGTGAATCTTCTCGATAAATCTAACCATATCCATGTTTGTACCAAAGAAAAATAATACATATCATGCCAATGCTAAGTCATAAGTATAACATGAATGCTATGTGCATGCGAAATATCTTATTACGAATATTTTATGTATAACAATATGAACACACACACACCAAGGTTTCGTAATTTGGAAAATGAGTTATGTGTTTCTTTAACCTTAGATTGTGAAATGGAAGGAATATATACCTCATTTCAATGTTAATTAACTATTATTTTTAATTACGATATTGATGGGTGTTACTAGTGGTATAAGATCCAAGTTGCAATACTGTGGCCTAACTGGGCACCTAAATAAAAATATGTACATGATGTGTTCATAGAGAAAGCTTAACAAGAAGAGGAGTTGGGAGTACTTAGTCAGTAAGACCAACATCAAAAGTTGGCCTGACACCTACTACAAGAGCTAATCCAGAGGTGTGGGTACAATTAGGGGGAGAACATCAAAACCCCACAACTATGCTTTTGGAAATAGTTCAACAATTGAGGGATGAGATGGCTCATTTATGGGCTAAAAAAGAAATATGATGAGAGATCAAGAGTGGATTTTAAAGAGCCTCTTTGACCAACATAATCGTAGGAATTCTCTACCAAGGTTTGGTAATGAAGATCGAGATGAAAATATAGAGAAGTGGAGATATACTAGTGAGAAGCCACATTCAGCACCCAGAAGGATACAAAGGTGAAAATTATGCAAGACGACAAGGAAATTGCTTATGATTCACAAAAATTAAAAGAACACAAGAAAAGATACTCTACTTACGATTTTGAGTTAACTGTTGTTGTACACACTTTAAAAGTATGTAGACATTATCTATTGGGTTGCAAATTTATATTGATGATTGACCATAACAGTTTAACTAGTTTTTTCAAGCAACCTAATCTCAATGCATGACAAGCTAGATGGACAAATTTTTTGAGTAAATATGATTTTGATATCAGCCATATAAAAGGAAAGGAGAATTGTGTGGCTGACACATTAAGTAGAAAGGTACATTACATATATGAAATTTATTATAGTAAGGTGTAATTTTATTTTTCAAATCAGATGAAAGAGGGTGTAATTAAAAACCCCGAATATATGTTTTTCTGGAAACAAAGTAAACAATGAAACAATTTTGAAAATCATATTGATTATGACATAAATAAAGACAATATGTTGGCCTTTAGGGGTAGGAAATATGTTCCTAATTAGTTAGCTGTTAGAAAATTACTATTGAATGAATTTCATAGAAGCCCCTATGCTTCCCACACTCACTATCCGAAATTATTTTATGCTATAAAGAGGAATTATGTTTGGCCTAGAATGAGAAAAGACATTGCTGAATATTTTGCTAAATGTATAGAGTGTCAGCAAGTTAAATCCGAGAACCAACATCTAACTGGTTTTCTACACCCCTTACCCATTCCAGGGTGGAAGTGGGAAGTTATTACATTAGACTTTATAACCAGACTGCCAAAACTAAGAAACAAAATGACTCAATTATGGTAGAAGTTGATAAACAAAGTAAGGTGGCTCATTTTATCCCTGTTCAATCCACATACAAAATTGTATAAATTGCAAACATATTTACGCGGGAAATATTCAAATTGCATGGGATTCTAAAAATAATGATTTAGGACAGAGATGTGACTTTCACCTCATCATTTTGGAAGAATATTTTTATAGTTTTAGGCACACAGGTTCATTTTAGTACCACATACCACCCACAAAAAATTGGTCAAACTGAGCGGGTGAATTAGATACTAGAAGATATGTTAAAGATGTATGTAATGCAACAACCCAATAAATGGGAGGAATACATTCACTTAGTGGAATTCATTTACAAAAACAGCTATCATGAATCACTTAATATGAGTCCTTTTTAGGTCCTATATGGAAGAAGGTGTAAGAAACCAGTCAACTAGAACAACCCAGAAGATAAGTTACTTTTGAGACTAGATATTCTGGCGGAAATGGAACAAATCTTAAAGAAAGTCTGACAAAATTTGAAAGCTGCCCAAGATATATAGAAACATATGCATATAAGAAAAGGTCTTACAAATAATATCATCTATGGGGCCATGTTTACATTCAATTGAAGCCCAGAAAGAGTGCTTTACGATGGAATGGGTGTGAAAAATTAGCCCCTTTGGTATTGTGGACCTTTCCAAATTTTGGAGAGAAATGGAACAGTTGCATATCAACTTGTGTTATCCAACCATATGTGATTCCATAATGTGTTTCATGTCTCTTTATTAAAGAAGTATGTGTATGGATCTAGACATATTATTAACCACCAAGATGTATAGGTGATAAAAAAAAGAAAAAAAAATAGAAGAAAAAGGAAAATGTGTAATAAAATTTTATCTCTGGATTAATTAATGGTACTTGTTAAGAACTGTTATGCATTAATAACATTTCCATGTTGTGAACAGGTCGAACCAAACGGATAACTAATGGTATAACCTCTATGCATTCTCTATCGGAGAGAAACAACATTACAGAGGTGAGCTATCACCTAGGTTAAAGTGCAGTGGAGACACTTTAGCCTGTAAGAGTCCACCTAGGAAGATGAAAGCCTCATGTGGAAATCATACCCAGACCTATTCCAAGGGAAAATATGAACACCGAGACGATGTTTCCCTCAAGGGGGGGAAGATGGAACACCCTTCATGGTAGTGTAAATATTGTCATTTACTTTACTATGTAAAGACTTGGTAAATTATGGATTAGGTAAAGTTAAAATAAATTTAGAATTTAAAGTTTACTGTTTGTTTTCTTTTAAAAGAAAATGTTATGTTAAATCATGGAATTACGACAGAGCAAAAAAAAAAAAAAAAACTATTAATTTTCCAACCAGTTGGGTGAGATATCTCCTCCTCCCTTGCAGATGAAAATATCTCAGTTTGGAAGTCTGGGGAGGGAGGGGAGAGAGAGGGAGAGATATTATTGAGAAAGACACTCCTAAGGTGGAAAAGTGGTTGGGGTGTTCTTGAGCTAGCCAGAAGCTAGTGGAAACCCAGAAGCTAGAAATATTTTGGTTGGACTGAGAGTCTTGAGGTCCAAGAACCTGTAGTTTCTATTAAAAAACTCTGGAAAATTACAAGAGACTTGAGAGGGGGGTTGGACATGATAACCAAACTCTCTGGTTGGGAGGAAAATTTTTATGTTCGGAATAATTCCCTGAAAGGTTTAAATTATGCAGATAAGTACATTGAACCTTCGGGTTGAATATAGTCTGATTCTATGCAATAGTGTTTTATATTTTCTATGGAATTAAGGAATTAAAACATATATTGAGCCCTGAATAAGAGGCTTATTCTATAAGTAAGAAGTTCTCTTCTTAAAAAAAAACATGAATATATTTCCTGGTTTGGACATAACTCTGTTTGGCGTAAGTTACTGGTTGAATAGAGTTGTATAAAATATTATGTTATGCACTCTCTGTATTAAAAGAATATGTTTATGTGAATATAAGGAAAAAAATGCAAGAAAAGAACGTAATATCAAAGACAATCCTCTTGAAAATCGTATGAGTAATATAAAGATTATTACAGTACGAGAACTAGTTACTGTAACAATGCATGCAGTAGAAAAATGTAGAATAGATATGAAAAGTGTAATGATAGACCTTGAAATGAATAAAAGGATTGAAAGCGGGTTAGCCCATGTGGAACGAGAGGTTCATCTTGGGAGAAGTCCCACTTCCCTGCGAATTTTATAAGACAAAAAGAACCTGATAAAGATGAATATTGTCTACTCAGTGGTGTCTACCAAACTTGTTATAATAAGAAAATTAATAAACTTACATAGATTATCGAGGAAGGAAAATTATTGTGACAATTATTTGAATACAAAGAAAACTTAGTTACAAGTAATCATTTTTTCTCCACCTTATGGTTTTAGACATCTAAACAGAAATAAAACCAATCGTAAATGCATTATATATTGGGAAATTTATGATTAATTTGAAGACATGTATATACATGAACATCCTTAATAAAAAAAGAAACCCTGAATACCGGTGATTGACTGGTGCAACTAGAATTTTCAGGTAACTGATAAATTTAAAAAAAATTCTCTATGCATATATGAATGGTATTAACATTAACTTAACATAATTTAAATGGAATAATGTACCATGGCATAGGGTTTGTACCCACAACACCGAGATGAAACTTTCAACCGTTTCAAAACCAAAGTTACAATCACTGTTAAATCTTGAAAGATAATACGAATTTCTAGTCATGCGGTTTATGACCAACAGATCGTGAAAGAAAGTCTCGTAAACAACAAGACCCTTGAAGCAAGGGGCCAAGTAGATAAATCAGAGTGCCGAATTTTAGGTTCACAACCTCTAAAAGAAATAAAACCTTGATTATTTAGGATGACAGAAAATAAGAACGTGGAAACAAAACAAAGACTCAGTGTGAGAGTCGACTCATCATGCAAAGGGACCTAGGCAGTTTTGAAGTTGTAGCCGTTTTAGAAATTCGACCCAACATACCTGCATAGTAACCCAGTAAAAAATGAGTAACCCTAATTCTATTTGGGAAAAACAAGAAATTCCCTCCGGAAGACATCATCGCTCAGAAATTTACCCGAGGAATATGTTGGATTCGAAGCCGAAGGATAAATATGCTATCACAAGATTAAGACCGGTCAGATTCTGTAAACCCTTTGGAGGAGAGTGTAAGAATATATGGAGGAATGAGTTCTGGGAAATGTTGTAGATAAGAAACCAAAAGAAATAGTGGTGATAGCCAAAAAACCACCCTTCCAACAATTTGGCACCTGTAGCATAAGAGGAGTCAAACCATCCCAAGTACCTGTATTCATTTGAACCACGATAAAAAAGAAAAGAAGGGAAACCTCCACCATAACATTAGAGCTAGTGGAAGATCAAGTGAATTAAAATAGATTTAATTCACCAACAGTGATCTACCAAGTAACTGATGATTCACTATTTATAGCTGCATGCATGCTAATTCTAGTGGAGACCCAATTGAGACAAAGGTTCAAGGAAAGTAAACCATTAGTTGTATTTTTAGCAAAGTGCCCATATGCAGTTATATAACCACAGGAAGCCCATGATGAGTTGCGCAATCATGGAAGGCTGAATTTCCTATTTAATAGGGGTTTAATTCTCTAGGGATTGCGTAAGCAGGGTAGGTTGATAATTATCTATGTGTTTTTCCAATTTTGCCTAGATTAGTGTGAAGCAATTGGTAGAGTGTATGAGGTTGTGGTGAGCACAAATACATTGTATTGTTTCATGATTTCTTGGTTAATTATACAATAAACATGGAAGGGTTTTGAGCAATTGATTTCCCCAGGAATATCTAGTGTTGTGTATTGATTTACTTCTTTCTCTTACTTGCATGTGATTGAGCGATCATGTTTTATATTCCGCAAATATTGTAGAAGAATTCAATATCTTGCCTTACTACATTGCATGATCGAATTGAGTCCATTAATATAATTTCTACATGGTATTGTAACTGTGTTAGAAATTTTCTACAAAATATCTTTTCACAAAACTTTTATGTATAACAATATGAACACACACCAAGGTTTCGTTAAGTATAACATAAATGATTATGTATGCTAAATATCTTATTACAAAACTTTTATGTATAAAAATACGAAGACACACCTAAGTTATGTGTTTCTTTAACCTTAAATTGCTAAAAGGTAAGAAGATATACAATTAATTTTATTTTTAATTATAATCCTAAAGAGAGTTACATAAAAGATATAACTATATTTTTAATTTTAATTTTGTCAAATCCAATATTTACAAATCATTAATACAATAATTATATATAATAAGAAAATTATTTAGTTCATACCATTATAATAAGTTTTATATTTTTAGAATTTACAAATATGAAAGAATACTTATATTTGTATTATCCCTTTCTTTATATATATATATATATATGATACTTACTTGTATCATGTATTATTTTGTTTATGACTAAAAAAAATTATATTTCTATTATCCCCTTTCCACATATATATATAAAATATATAACTAAAATATTTTATATGATTACCATGACGATAAAAAAATATTATTTTTTATTAATATTTAAAAATATTTATCTACATGCCTTATTGGCTTTGTTCACTCCGGTACTGATTATTATTGGCCCCTCATGCCACTACTACCAAAAACCAGGGTCTTCTAGAAATAGGAAAGCCGCTCAAAGTGACGCAGTTAACCAGAGTGTTACTTTCGTGAAGGCTAATACGCATCGGCCGGCAAGGGATCGAAACAGACGAGTGATCATCGAGAAAAGAGACTTTTAGACCCATCAATTACATCCACCTTGACATCACAAGCGGCTCCATCTCGTAATCTCACTAACCCCAGTTTTACTTGTGTTGGAATTTCTGAGAATTCCAGAACAACAAATGGAGAATAAAACTCCCCTCTTCAACACAGAGAAAATATTAAAATTTCTTGACAGGAGACAGAGTTTCAACTCTGAAAACAAACTTCTATTTCTTCAAAAACTGTTACAAATTCTTCCTCCAACAGAGGGATAAGAAAAATAGTGACTGCTTCTACAACACAGTGCACACCTAAGACTTCACTGTCTCTCACAAAAGAAACTGTGTCTCAAAAGACAACGTTGCTGTGTTTTTCATTTCCCGCACTGCTATGCTAAATAAAAACATTTCAATAATTCACATGCTCTCGGGGCTTTTGGCTTATATATGCCGCGTATATAAAAACTACAACAAAACTATATTAAAACTTAAAAAAAAAAAAAAAAACTATTAATAAGACTGCTGGCCCCACATAACAAATTCGCTTTGAACGCGCGATTAAACAAATTTAAATCCAATCTAAACTTGCATCGGGTCCGCGACCAAAACGCAAAACAAACAACCAAACAAAATTCCGATTGCGATTGACTATCGGATGCGATGGCTCCTTTTAATTCCACTGCATAAACTCCGTCGGGTCTAGGCTCATAAAAAAAACAAACGAACAACCGAAAAGTTCCGATTGCGATTAACAAACGGACGTGACGAACAAATATAAAAGCTGGCTCATAAACCAATCGGGCCCGGTCTTTAACACTGTGCGATCGGGCCTTGAACAAAAGAGTTCCGACCTCCGATAAAAAACGGATGCGATGAACATATAGACTCCGGCCTATAATATGGTCGGGTCCGCCTATTTCAAAATGCAATCGGGCCAAAAACAAAAATGTCTCCCGATTGAAACTTTGCTATTGTATTGTAATGTGCTGCGTGGTCTATGGACCCACGGGCCTCAGTTGTGGTGGAGGGCGATTACAATATGAAACAGTTGCGATTGCGATCATCACATCGCAATGTTTCAACAGTGCTGTTTATTATATAAAAAAATTCCACTTGCGGAACTCTACCATATCAACAAGACACTTGGGTTTTGAAATATATATGTTGCGATTTGCGATTGCGACTGTGATAGCATCACAAATCTTTACATCAACAAGACACTGCTAATGAAACTTGCGATTCCGATTGGCACTTAAGTGGTGGGGACCACTTGTCCTGCCTCTTCAAAAATTAAAGAACTTCCGCTGTTTTAAGCGATTTTCTTCATTTTTGGTTGTTGAGGGCTTAAAAGCCTGACATGACTGTTTTTAATAAACTCTGTTTTTCCATAGTTCAGAACCACGAAAGTCTTTGTCCTTCTGTAAAAGCGGTTACGCCCATAACAAAAAATTTAATTCTCCTCTGCAATTGTGGCTGCGGCCCATCAGCATTGATTTCTTCCTTACTGTTCTTCCCATTCTTCTTTAATACACAGTGTTGTGCACTCAAACTCTGCTGCGGCTGCCTCTGTACTTTTTTTCTTCCTACTCAAAGGCTAGTAGGTGACTTTGATATTTTCAACACTCCCCCTTAAAGTCAGCTGCTGGGTTATCAATCATACCCAAGCATTTTCTTAAAAATTCAAATGTCTTCTGCCCCAATGGCTTTGTTAAAATATCTGCATATTACTCCTCTATTTTACAATGCTGTAAAACAATTTCTTCATTGTTCACCAATTCTCTGATATAGTGAAACTTTGTATTTATGTGTTTTGTTCTCTTATGAAACACTGAATTCTTTGACAATGCAATAGCTGAGCTATTGTCACAATAAATCACTATCCCTTTTACTTGTTCTTGGCATAAACTTCTCAACATCCTTCTCATCCAAATTTCTTGACACGCTGCTGCTGTAGCTTCCACATACTCTATCTCTGCTGTAGATAATGCTACAATCGACTGTTTCTTAGAAGCCTATGAAATGGCTCATGAACCCATATGAAAAACATAACCGGAAGTGCTCTTCCGATCATCTACACTTCCAGCCCAATTACTGTCAGTGTATCCAACTAACTCTGAATTTTCTGAAGCAGTATATAAAATGCCATACCTTTTAGTTTTTTTAACATACCTCAGAATTCTCTTTGCTGCTTGCTAATGTGTTTCTTTTGGCTTTTCCATAAATCTGGAATTCAAACTAACAACATGCATAATATCCGGCCTAGTTGTCATCAAATACATGAGGCTGCCAACTATGCTTTTATACAAAATTGGATCAAAATCCTTGCTACTGTCATATTTACTCAACTTCAATCCCATTACTGTAGGAGTAATTGCAGCTTTGCACTCCTGCATATTAAATCTTTCCAAAACCTGATTCACATACTTTGCTTGAGAAATAAAAATCCCTTTTTCACTTTGCTCTACTTCTATTATTAAGAAGTATCTCAACAAGCCCATGTCAGTCATTTCAAATTCATCTTTCATAACTGTTTTAAAATTTTCAATAAGGTAATCATCATTACCTGTAAAAATTAGATCAACAACATATAAAACAACAATGAGCATTTTACCCTCTTTTTCTTTGATGTAGAGGGTGGGTTCTCCCTCACACTTTTCAAATCCATTTTCTAGTAGATAGGAGTCTATCCTACTGTACCATGCTCTTGGTGCTTGCTTCAGCCCATAAAGAGTTTTCTTCAATTTGCAGACTTTATGCTCTTGGCCTTTCTTCTCATAGCCCAGAGGTTGTTCCACATATACCTCTTCCATTAACACACCATTTAAAAATGCGGATTTTACATCCATCTGGTATACTTTCCATTTGTTTTGTGCTGCTATTGACAGCACTGCTCTTACTGTCTCCATTCTTGCAACTGGTGCAAAAGTTTCTTCATAATCTATCACATGCTTCTGCTTGTATCCCTTGACAACAAGTCTGGCCTTGTGTCTTTCTATTTTTTTTTCAGCATTGCTCTTGGTCTTATAGACCCATTTAACTCCAATGACTTCTTTACCTTCTGGGAGATCAACCAACTCCCATGTTTTGTTCTTCTCTACGACATTGATTTCATCATCCATAGCTTCTATCCATTTTCTATCTTTAATAGCATCTTCAAAATGAATAGGATCATCAACTTGACAATGCAAAGCAAATAAGGAATTCATACCTTCATTTTCCGCTTCCCGTGCATAAATTTCATTAAGACTTTTGAACTTTGTTCCTCTTTCATCTGGTGTAGTCGTGCTTGAAGAAGCACTTGAATCTGCTCCATGTGGTGTTCTTGGTGATGCACTCCCATTTCTTCTCAAGGGTGTTCTTGCTACTGCTTGAGGTGTCCCTTGCTGTCCTTGTGTTGGTGGAGGTTGTGCTACCGATGAGTTGTTAATTTCAATCACTTCTTCCTCATCTTCATCATGAGATAAACAACTTTTAACATTGACTATTTTCTCAATGCTTCCATCCCATGATTCCTCTTCAATAAACTGCACATTTCTGCTTATTACAAACTTCTTTGTGGATGGGTTATACAATCTGTATCCTTTGGAATCTTCAAAATATCCAAGGAAGATGCACTTCTCTCCCTTACTATCCAACTTCTTCCTCAACTTGTCAGGAATGTGTGCATATGCCACACATCCAAAAACTTTCATGTGGGTGACTCCCTGTTTTCTGCCACTCCACGCTTCTTCTGGAACTTTGTTCATCACAGCTTTTGTAGGGCATCTATTCAAAATATACACAACACAGTTCGCTGCTTCTGCCCAATACTCATTCGGCAAGTGTTTTGCCTTTAGCATGCTTCTCACCATTTCCATTGTGGTTCGATTCTTCCTTTCAGCAACTCCATTCTGTTGCGGTGTGTACCTTGTGGTAAACTACTTGTGTATGCCATTCTCTCTGCAAAAACGCAGAAATTCCTTTGATGTATATTCTCCTCTTCTATCAGTTCTGAGAACTTTAATGTGCAACCCGCTTTGTTTCTCTACAAGAGATTTAAAATAACAAAATTTCTGAAAGAATTCACTCTTATATTTCAGAAAATAAACCGACACTTTTCTTGTGAAATCATCTATGAAGGTCAGCATGTAGCTGCTACCTGAAACTGATGCTGTTTGCATCAGCCCACATAAGTCTGGGTGAATGATCTCTAAGGGTGCTTTCGCCCTTATGCTTTTCCCTGATGGAAAATTTTCTCTGTGTTGCTTTCCCAAGATGCAACCTTCACATAGGCTGTCAGGCTTCTCAATCAATGGCAAACCTTTTACCATTTCTTTTCTATGCAACAAGTTTAATCCTTTGAAATTGAGATGTCCAAATCTCAGGTGCCATAACCAATTTTCATCTTTTGCTTCCTTCTGAAAGGCTTCTTGTGTTACGATTGCTATGCTCTTTCCTTTTCCCTTCAAGTCAGTGTTGAGCTTGAGCGGAAACATTCTATTGTTGGTCATTTGTATTTCAGCAATTATCTTTTTGCTTGGAGGTATATCTTTTATTGTGCACACATCATCCTTGAAAATTACATTGTAACCTTTGTTTATGAGCTTCCCAATGCTCAAAATATTACACTTCAAACCAGGAACATAATACACATCTAGAACAAATTTTTGTTCACCATTTCTTGCTCGAATACTAACTCTTCCTTTTCCTTTTTACAGAGATCTTAGTATCAGTCCCTGTGGTTACTTCTGATTTAATCTCTTCGTCTAGATTGGCAAACATTGCTCTATTTCCAGTCATGTGATTACTACATCCTGAATCTAAGAACCAAACATCATCTTCTCTATCCTGTACTAGATTACATGTTAACAGCACATTACTTGGGTTCTTTTCTTCTTTTGCTACATTAGCATTCTGCCTATTTTTCATGTCATTCTGCTTCTTTCTACATTCATTGGCATAGTGCCCATATTTCTTGCAATAATGACATTGGACATTGGATTTGTCATACATTTTTCCATGTGCATGTTGGTGTTGGTGTCCACCTTGTTGGTTGTTGCATTGGTCGTGGCTCTGATTCTGACTGTTGATCCTTCAATGTGAATGTGAAGGACTGTCCCTTCCACCTCTGTTTTGGCTTCTGCCTCTTCCTCTTCCTTTGCCTCGACCTCTTCCTCTTCTTGAACGCATCTGGGTCTTGAAGGTGTGCTCTAGATATTAGTTTTAATCTCTGCTCAATCTATTTTCATGAGTTATCAATGAGGCATGAAGTTCATCTATCGTGAAATTTGAGAGATCTTTGGTCTCTTCTATGGTGGTAACTATAACATCAAACTTTGAGGGTAAGCTCCTCAAAAGTTTCTCCACAATCCTTCTTTCTTCAAGAGTTTCTCCATGGGACCTTATCTTATTTACAATCCCAATCACATGAGTGAAGAATGAGTCAATAGTATCTGACTATTTCATGCAAAGAGTTTTAAAGTCTCTCCTCAGCAATTGAAGTTTTGTTGTCTTCACTTTTTCCATACCTTGATAGGCTACTTTTAGAGTTTCCCATGCATCCTTGGATCTCTTAGCTGCTGCTATCCTTAGAAACACTCTCATTTACTGCTTGATACAAAAGGAAAAGAGATTTAGAGTCTTTCTTCCTATTGCTCGTCAATATATCCTTCTCTGCTTGAGTTAAGGCATTAAAAGCATGCTCATCAGCTGGTTCAACAAAACCATCTTCTACAAGTTCCCATAAGTCTTGTGAGACAAATAGGGCTCTCATGGTAATGGCCCAATAATCATAGTTCTTTCCATTAAATTGTGGAAGCTGAACATTTCCAATACTCATACCAGTACTTGGTCTAGCCATTGCTTTTAAACTGAACTCTGAACTTAGAAAAACTGTCTTTCCTTCTCTGAAAGAACAAACTATTTTAAACAAAAACAACAACTCTGTTTTCTCTGAGAAATACCTGATCTTTTGACTCTTGTTGAGCTTTCACACTGCTGGAGAAAATGTTGCAACAAGTCTTCTTCTTCTTCAGCTTCTTTGAAACCTTCAAAGAGCCTGAACTAGCTCTGATACCATGTTGGAATTTTTGAGAATTCCAGAACAACAAATGGAGAATAAAACTCCCCTCTTCAACACAGAGAAAATATTAAAATTTCTTGACAGGGGATAGAGTTTCAACTCTGAAAACAAACTTCTATTTCTTCAAAAACTGTTACAAATTCTTCCTCTAATAGAGGGATAAGAAAGATAGTGACTGCTTCTACAACACAGTGCACACCCAAGACTTCACTGTCTCTCACAAAAGAAACTGTGTCTCAAAAGACAACGCTGCTGTGTTTTTCATTTCCCACACTGCTATGCTAAAACAAAACATTTCAATAATTCACAGGCTCTTGGGCCTTTTGGCTTTTATATGCCGCGTATATAAAAACTGAAACAAAAATATATTAAAACTTAAAAAAAAACAAAACTATTAATAAGACTGCCAGCCCCACATAACAAATGCAATTGAACGCGTGATTAAACAAATTTAAATCCAATGTAAACTTGCATCGGGTCCACGACCTCAACGCAAAACAAACAACCAAACAAAATTCCGATTGCGATTGACTATCGGATGCAATGGCTCCTTTTAATTCCACTGCATAAACTCCGTCGGGTCCGGGCTCATAACAAAAACAAACGAACAACCGAAAAGTTCCGATTGCGATTAACAAACAGACGCGACGAACAAATATAAAAGCTGGCTCATAAACCAATCGGGTCCGGTCTTTAACACTGTGTGATCGGGCCTCGAAAAAAAGAGTTTCGATCTCTGATAAAAAATGGATGCGATGAACATATAGACTCCGGCCTATAATATGGTCGGGTCCGGCTATTTCAAAATGCAATCGGGCCCAAAACAAAAAAGGCTCCTGATTGAAACTTTGCGATTGTATTGTAATGTGCCGCGTGGTCTGTGGACCCACGGGCCTCGGTTGTGGTGGAGGGCGATTACAATATGAAATAGTTGTGATTGCGATCATCGCATTGCAATGTTTCAACACTGCTGTTTATTATATAAAAAAGTTCCGCTTGCGGAACTCTACCATATCAACAAGACACTTGGGCTTTGAAATATATATGTTGCGATTTGCGATTGCGACTGTGATCGCATCGCAAATATTCACATCAACAAGACACTGCTAATGAAACTTGCGATTCCGATTGGCACTTAAGTGGTGGGGACCACTTGTCCTCCCTCTTCAAAAATTAAAGAACTTCCGCTGTTTTAAACGATTTTCTTCATTTCTGGTTGTTGAGGGCTTAAAAGCCCGACATGAATGTTTTTAATAAACTCTGTTTTTCCGTAGTTTAGAACCACGAAAGTCTTCGTCCTTCTGTAAAAACGGCTACGCCCATAACAAAAAATTTAATTCTCCTCTGCAATTGTGGCTGCGGCCCATCAACATTGATTTCTTCCTTATTGTTCTTCCCATTCTTTTTTAATACACAATGCTGTGCACTCTGTACTCTTTTTCTTCCTGCTCAAAGACTAGCAGGTGGCTTTGATATTTTCAACAACTTGTAGTTTAATAAAATTTGGTAAGAATTTTTGTATTACAAATATGAAACTTCAAAATTTGGGTTACTTATATTTTTTAATAATACTAAATACATTTTCATTATTAAAAAAATTTATCATTTAAATATTTTTATTATTAAATATTTTGAAATTATTTTCCATAAATTTCAATTACTTTTACTCATCTAATAAATTTGTTTCAATTTTATAATGCGGGAGGAAATAGTATGTATTTTTTGTTCTTCGGAAAAGTAGAAACAAAAAAATATTTCATTTTAAAATGGGAGGCCTTCAAACACAAGAAAAATATGCAGGGATTCTAGCAGTTAGTACTATTTAGCAAAGAGTTTGTCCAAAAACTGAGAAAAATTATTGTAAAATTTCACAGAAAAAAACCAAATACAAAAACCAAATAAAAAAGCAATCTGTCCCATAAACTATTTTTAATCCAATAAATTAAAAATACTTTTTTTCTTCCTTTCTTTTTAATTCACTTCTAGCTTTCTCAACACACCATTTCCCACCCTGGTGAACGGCACGGCATGTGGAAATGCGACTGACAATTTTTGGTTCCGTTAACTGTTTTACCGTCCACGCTCAATGGCTGAATAAACGCTTTTGTATCCATTGAAGAAATATTCGAAGGAGGCACTGTTACAACAGCATATAATTGAAAGGTTTGGCATTTTCTATCCGTGACAGTGTGATGTATTCAAAGTCTCAATTAATAATTAAAAATTTAGTGTATATTCATCCAGATCTATAAGCGCCAAACCGTGACAATACAGCATATTGTTTTTTTATTAAATTAACATTATGATCCGCTCGAGAAAGCATTCATTGTGATTTTTGAACGGTCAACTCTCTGTTGTCAATTTTTATTTGTTAGACCGTACGCGTTTGAATTAATTAAGTAAAATAGACATTTCACGCGATGATTTCTGCTTGAAAAAAAAAAATTCACGTGATGATTTATGGATCATTAAATTATATTTTTGGGACTAAAGGCCTCTATTCAATGTGGAGAAATAATATTGTAATGTTTTGTTTAGTAAATATTTTGATTGGTCTGGTGGATTTTAACTACCATCATCAAAAATAAAATAAACTAGCATTTGCCTCATGCAAAGGTACACCGAAGGAGTAGACTCTGTATTAACTTTTGTGTTTATCAAAGAGTTCTGCATGGTCGTGAGTGTTTTGATTGAGATTAACAATTGACATTTTTCGAATAAATTAAATGTTAAAAATAATGAAATACTATTTATAGTTTAAATATATAAAGAATTATTTTATTTTTAATAATTATATGTTAGTTGATTCAAAACTCATAACATTAGTTAATAAGTAATTTTATTTAAGCTTAAAAAAAAGAAACAAAAGAATAAAAGAAAAAAAAAAAAAAAATTAGAAATAAAAATATAAGACATATAAAATAAAAATAAAAATAAATAAATAGATAAAAATAAAAATAAAAACGAATAAAATGAAAAATATAAAAATAAACGAATAAAAATAAAATCAAAATCAAAATCAAAGACAACTCTTCTAACCGTAGGAACCTCCTTCAAAGATTATAAAAGTCCCAAAGCCTATGTAATAAAGCAACCACACCATATAAAACCCTTATATATATCTAAAACGATGTCACCCAACCTACATGTAATACTATATCAATATATGGTCACGGCCTCCGTTCAAATGTTGAAACATCACGATATGGTTATTCACATAATTATATTAACCCATTCCATTAGAACCCGTGACTTTGACAACATATATATTACGGCCCCGTGCCTTCCAACTTATTAACGAATTGAATTCAACAGTGTCCATACCTTTGTCAAATCAGTGCACCCATCCGACGGTCGAAACGGCGTCGGATCAATTCGAAAGATTTGACGGGTGAAATCAATATCGCGCGAGTTACTTACACTATCGTTAACTCGCGATGAGGGGGGTTTTCCAAAATCGTTCAGGGACACGCGTCCCTCAGTCTATGGAATCACTCCAATTTATGAAATACAACTTACCGCCTTTGTGCCTCACGATATACTGCCGGCTTTCCAACTCTTGGTTTCACTGTTCCATATTCACAGTTCCGCTCAGCTTCATGGTTCCGTCTGTTCTACTTTCGACCCGAAATGAAACGCTCTGTACATTCAATTTAATTCTCCCGATTTCTTTAGAGTTTTCAACCTCCACAGGTCAACCTCTCATCGTTGATCAACGAATTCACTGATTTCCAGCTTGGCATTTCACAACTACGTCCTTAAAACACCATTGCATCATTATTCTCTGGTTGTAGTTCCTCTACGCACTAGTCAGTCCGGCATTACCTATAATTTCTTCCCCCAGCACAATTTATCATTATAAAAGCCCTTGAAGCTTGCCGACTTGGTAGGAATGGCGTAATGAATTTATGAATGCTTCCGTCCTCACTCATGTTTTTTCTCTGTTCTTTTGGAGTTGTCCATGTTGATTGTTAAAAGTAAACAACATCATGATTTTACTCATAGCCGGTAGACTTCTGTATGACAAGTTCACTGGAGGTAACATATCAGTGGAGGTAACGTATTCTTCCCTCATGGATCTTTCGGCCATGGCCATCGCCACGACTACCATATTCTTAAAATGATCAAATCTTTCAGAGATTGTTGCTCGGCATAACACAAAAGATTTGTTTGATAACAACTTTAGGGCTTTCTCGTTATTTAATTCCGGTTAAAAGCTAACAAATCTCATAAGACGTTTATGTTGATTGCTAAGCAATCAAACGGGCAATTAAATAGACTTAAAAACTGTCAATTATTTGACCACTTTGTGTCTGTCTGGCCAAATATTAAGAGAATCAGTAATCGACATAAGCTCAAGAATGTATGAATGATAACAAACCAAAGTAACACGATTCGATTCAGCTCATTCTGCTGTCGCACAGTCTCTCTGGCAAGTCCATTATCACATCAACGAGTTCAATCTTCACGTCTTCCTTCTACTTTTACCCTATGGTTCATTTCACATTCGATTCTAAGCCCTTAGGTTGCCCTTCCTCTATTCATGCTTCAAAGGCACGATGCCAATGCAATCAACCACTTTAATAAATTCACAGAAATGGGAATTCGAATACAGGCAGACTCTTAACTCAATTTACAAAGCCTTACCCACCCATGGGGATTCAAGACATTTCCACTCAGGGATTAAATGAACAAATGCTCATAGCCTTGAGTCATGAACTCGCACTCCCACAGAGAATTTAATCAGTCAATACAAACATAATCGAATCGACCAATGCACATGTCTATGCGATGTGCTGCCCTCGTCGTGTGCCGCAGTTGTGCATTATGGCGCAATGTACATGGATCTCGCAGAACAGGTGTGCAATTTAACGTAAACGACAAATCGCATTGCAGACCGTTAAGCGCGCAGCCGAAGTCATGAGCTCCTGCAATGATATGCTTCTTGGCGTCGGTGGTTACAAAGCGTACAACAAATCATGACGTAACATGACACTGTTCAGATTCTGTCAGGAACAACGAATCTCTACAGTGTCGCTACAAAAAACCCCACAATAGATAACACCTTCGGTGTAAAAGTAATATTAATAATGTGAATATATTTTTATTTTATCAAAATAAAATAAAAATTTAAAAATAAAATAAAAATAAAAATAACTTAATGGTATTCATTTATACATTGTATTGAATTTAGTTTATTTAAAAATTTAGATTTATTTTTAATTTCAGATTTACCAAGTATTAAAAGAGATTAAATTTCTTTCTCATTATAAAAAAAAGTTTATATGTGAAGAGATTTTCTCTCTCTTGGTAAATCCAATTTTTTTTTTTATCTTTCTCAAAGTATTCCAAAATTAAGATTTCAACTCAAAAAAATTATAATTCCTTAAATGCTTTAATTAACACCATTGGCGGTTAAAATGTGATGTTTATTGACTCAAATTTCTATTAAACTTGTCCGGCAATAGGATTATAATGTGAATGAAATATGCATTTCAAATATATCTCAAAATAATTTTCAACAGATTATGAAAAATATAACCAGATGGATGCTTTTAGTAATTTTTATTTGAAGCAGAGCAGTGACCAAGATTGTTTGTGCAACTGGGTATGGTAAATTCCTTGAGAATCATCTCTTATATAATGAGAGGCCCTGATCTTCAGTGATATGTGACCGTTTTAAAAGGTTAGCATGCGTCTACTCTTAATCGTAGATACCATTTATTATTAAACTTTCGAAAGAGTTTAAAACTATGTTTCCAGGGAACGTGGGTTCGGGGACGGGGACAAGGATGGGGATGACATTTTTTGAAACAGGGTGTGTGGGTTCGTCTGGGTATTTTTATATTAATATATATTATAATTTCTATATCGTATATAATACTATATTTTCTAAATTATAATTTATAAATTATAAATTTAATGACACTAATATAGTAATTTGAAAATTACTAATAATTTATAAACTTTAAACTTTAAATATTTAAACATGCACATCATTCAACATTCAAGTTTCAACATTCAGATGTGACATTTGTCATTGAAATTTCAAAATTTCTAGTTTGATAATATCATGATTCATATATGATATCAAGTGCAAATTGGAGCTCAGTTTACATATTAATAACTTATAAGAAATTAGAATCATGATTCAAAATTTCAAAATATATGTCCATTGTCATATTAAATTCAAAATTTGCCTCAAGGCATCTCCAAATGGCAAACTGTAAACATGAACTAGGAAATTTTGATATACTAAAATAAAAATAGCTAAAGCCTAATAGTGAGCAATGGCTTCCTCAAGCCATATCATCAACATCCATGTCATCAGCATCACTTAGATCTTCACTTAGCATGCTCTCCAAGTAGGAATCACTCTCATCTTGAGGCTCTGGCTCATCCATAGCAATTTGAGGATGGATGCTTGTGGTAAATCTACACTTTCGTTGGGTAAGTTATGAACTTATGATTCATGGATAGGTACGTATGTTTTAAGATTTAATTTTTTTTTTTTTTAATTTTTAACTTCTCCCTTTATAATTGACTATAGCCTATGGGGTTGGATAGGCTACTTTGTCCTCCCTTGAGAAATTTAATTATAAGAGAACATTACAATTGGAATACTGTTCACTTCCACTGCTGTTTTTTATAATATTTCATAGTAGTCCCAAGGCAGAAAATTCATAGAATTAAGATCCAGGAAACCTCTGGTTAAGAGATTAAATTTCTGTTACATTTAAAGTCAAAGCCAGCAGAAATTTCTTCACCAGTAACTACTCTGTCTAAGCCATGCCTAGTTTGATAGATATGCTATTTGTCCAGTTTTGCATCATAGTCATAGTAGCTACATCACCTTTGGTGTGAACAAATAATCCCTTTTGGAAATTAGGCTGTGTATGTCCAGATTGTATTCGATCAACCCCATGCCAATAAACCTGTAGGAAGCATTTTATACATCTACTATAACAGAGCTGTAACTTAAATGTCTAAGACTTCTTTACCATTAAAAAATAGACATGTTTATTTCCGAGGTTTGAACTTTCTAAATATGCCACACCAATTCATCCAAATAGCATACCAATTCATTTGAATCATTTAAGTTTTAACTCTTAAGTTTTAAAATTTAATTGTAATTTGTATGTTTTAAAAAATAGTTAGATTTCTAATTTATTAAATTATTTTTAATTTAATTTTAATATTTATTAATATTTAATTAAATTTTTAAAATTTTAATCATTAAAAACTATATATATATTTGAGGAAATTATTCATGAAGAACCTGAAATTCGGGTTCTAAGTATCCAAATCGTGGGTTCTTCGTACCCAAAGAATCCAAAGAACCCGATTTTTTTTTTCGAAGAACCCGGTTCGTTTGGGTTCTTCTAAGAAGAACCCGTACCCGAATCCGGTACTTGGGTGCGGGAACCCGGTGCGGGTTCGAGAACCCCACCCCCGGGTGTGGGAACCCGTGCAACGTAGGTTTAAAATTATTTTGTTTTAATTTAATTGTTATTAATATTTAAATAAATAATATAAATATTTTTAAATTTGATTTATATGAGAATCACACAGGTTGGTTCGAAACGCGTTGACAATGTTCCATTGCATGTGATTATTACCAAAAGATTTTTTACAATTTATATGATGGATCACAGAAGCATAGATTCCAAAAATTAAATGAAATTGTTAGATTTAAGATAAATGTTTTTCAGATTAATCACATTATTAGGATTAGGTCGATTTTTCGAACCGACTAATGTAGTTCATCCTCAAGACAAGGTGGAGAAACTAATTGATCTCGAAGAATAAATAACGGAGATGCATCATTGCCTTAAAATAGTCGTTAAGACTAGCTGTTAGAAAGCTCGTTAGTTAAAAATTTATTAATTAAGTAAAATTAAATAATAAATTAATTAATTAAGAAGAAATTTTATTAAAAAGGGTTTATTCTTAGAGATTGATTAGTTTCTCCACCTTGTTATGAGAATAAACCACATTAGCTGGTTATTCAACCTAATCTTAATCATATGATTGATCCGAAAGACATTTATCTAAATAAAATTGATTTAAACCATAATTTTTTATTTAATATACATTAAAAAATAGTTGGACACTTGAAAAATTAATATAAATTTATTTAATTATTATATAATTATTTTAAGAATAAAAACTAGTTATTTATGTTCATTATAAAATTTGGTTTAAGGAAATTAAAAAAAATTAATTAATTATTATTAAACAACTATAATATTTTATTTGAAATCAATAAGATATTATAAAAATTTATTATTAATAAATTTCAAACAACAAATAACTAAATAAATAAAACACAATTTTTAATATTTATATATTTTTAAAGAATATATTGATGTTATCATTAGAAATAACAACTATTTTTTAAAATATATCTATTTATACTTTACACACAAATGTAAAACTTTCTAGAATCCACAATGCAAAATTACAATTAACAAAATATCTCAATCTACCAATCACTAAAACTTAAATGGAATTCTAAACCTTAACACTAACTTGAATTTAATATTTTTTATTTTAATTTAAATATATTTAAATGAAGTGACAAGTACAAGTCTCTTATTTATACATAATTATATAAATATGTTTTTTTTATTAATCCTAATGATGTGACTAATCTGAAAAGTCATTTATCTAAAATATGTTTTTTTATTTTAAAATAATTAATTTTCATCTCATTTTTATTTTTTATAATTTAACTTAATTAATTTTTATTTCCAATTAATAACAATTAATTAATTAATAATAATAATTATTATGTAATGTTTTTAATAAATGAAATCAAGATTAAAATCAATTTTATTGTCCTAATAAGATTATAGAATTAAATCAATTTTATTATCCTAATAAAATAAAAATAAATTAATAATTACTTATTTATTCTTTTGAATAAATGAATATTAATATTAATGAGTAAACAATTATTTTATTTTTACTTTTTTTAGTTTTAATTTTATTAACTCTTTTTATTAATAATTATATTTGTAAATAATTCTAATTAATATTTGTGAGAAAATTTTTGGGTAAAAATCACATCAAAATAATTTTGGTCGACGCGTTTCGAACCAGCCAGTGTGGTTCATCATCAGGACAAGATGAAGAATCTGATCAGATAACCCAATTAAATAGATAAGAAAATCTCCAACTAGCCGTTTGTAAAATAACGGCTAGTTTGACTCAACCTAGGAAATGAAATAAAAAAATATAAAGTAATGATTTCTTATTTATTTAATATTAAATGCTTAATGTTAATAATTTAAATTTTATTTATTTTTATTCTTAATAAAATAAAAATTAACCAATATATTCTTGAAGAATAAATAATTTTTTATTTTATTTTTAATTTTATTTTAAGAATAATAATTAATATATTATTTTGTTCTATTTTTATTTCTTTTTAATTAATATTATTATCTAGGGTTATCACAAATTCTATGATAATATATTAAAATAATCTTTACTAATAGGTACTAATATCTAATTATATTAAATATATTAAATAAAAAAATAAGAATTTATTTTATACAATTTTATTAATTATTATTATTATTAACATTTATTATTTATATTTTTAAAACACCATCTTTGTGAGAATATGAATATTGCGGATAAAATACCCATTTTAACATGTCAAAATTATAGTGAGGACGTTTCTCTCCAAGCTCTTTGAGCATAAGAGTACAATTTTAAAACAAACTAAATAATCAGTTTCTTTAGGTCCTATTCTCAGTGAACGTTAAACATCATTATCATTAACATTTATTAATTTAATTATAGTATTTTAAGTTTTAGTTAGTAATAAATCTAATTAAAATTTCTATAAAATAAATAAATAAATTTAGTAATATTTAAATATTATTACTTTTTTTTTTTTGTAAGTCAGGATCATTATATTATAATATAAACAGAGATTACAGCATAGAGGCTCGAAGACTTATGGCTTTGACATAACATTGGCCTGCTTCTTTTTGAGCTTACAAAGGACTCAGAATGACTGGGCTGTAAACTAGCCAGATTTAGAACCACATTAGCCCTTAGACAAAACATCGTGGCTACCACGCAGGGTTTCCCATGAAGAAAAACCTGAACAAAAGTGTGTTGACGGCCAGAATGGCCTCTTACAAGCCGATTGCTACGGGAAACCAGCATAAGTGCAGAAGTAGAAGGAAATAGGTAGACCGGTCGAAAAAACACATACAGAAACTGCTGAACCATTAGAGAGTAGGAGTGGAAGCTCCAGAGTGTCCTGCCTAGCCTGGATTCGCGCCCTCACTGCCTGTCACTGGAGCTCGGGGCTTGAAGCGTCTGATAACAGTGGCTTGCGAGTCATCCGTGGGAATTTCGATGGAGACGTGGAGAATGTGGCGGAGGTATATCTCGAATCGTCGGACGAAATTCTCCATAGCCTTGCCATGCTGGCGGAGTTCCTCTGCTAATGAGTTGAAAGCAACTTCCAATTTGTCAAGGCGAGCTGTGTTCCATGCTGACGCCATGGAAGTGGCAGCAAATGTTTCCTTTACCGCTGCTCCCTGCATGGCTATCGCTTTTTCCAACATTGTTTTCACTTGCCAAGCCACAACTTGGGTTTGCAGAAACTGTGTTTGGTGCGTGGAGGGAGTGCATGGATCAACTAGCCAATCAACTTCCTCACTAATGGTGGTGTCATCTGTCTTTGTCCTAGCAAGTTCCACTTCCTCTTCCAAAACCTCGATTGTTTGCTTGCCGCGTTTAGAAACGGAGGCTTCATAGCAGTCCTTGGCTCTCTTGAGGGCCTGTGAAGCTTTTATGCTACGCAAATTAAGATCATCCATGGCGTCTGGGTCTGTGAGAGCAGAGATATCGCTCAGAAAACGGGAGCCTAACTTAGACGTTGAGCAGAGAGGCCGATTTTCGAAGACAAGAATGAGAATGAAAGGGCGAGCAATTGTGTTAATAAAGAGGTAGGAGTCGGAGAGATGAGTGTAGCTGAGTGGCCATTTAAGGCCATAATGCAGGGCATGTTGCCAATTGGTCCTTTCGCCAAAGCTGGGTGGATGATCGGAGATTTCCATCCTACGATCCGACCCTTCGCACGCTGGCAATCTCCGCTTAATCCGTTTGGTAATGCTCTTTCCTTTGCTATCATTCCCCCTCATTAAGGATCGTTGAGCCCAAGGGTGTCTCGTCATCCGTTCTGATCTGTGCCGCCTGACATGCTCAATCAACATACCGTTACTCCTGATCTGCTGATGACGGATGATTTTCCGTCCGTCCTACGGAAGTACCGACATTTAAATATTGCCTTGAGATGGTGTAGCATTGATCCCGAAGCTGTTCATTCGTAAGATCCTGCCAACACGTGTCCCAGGCGTTTGTCGGGTTGTCAACATCATAGTTCGCGAGGTGGTCCGCGAGGGAGTTGGCCTTCCTTTGCACAGATTGAATTATGATACTGCTGAGAGAGGCCAGGTGCTGTGCAATGATCTTCGTGACCGCAGCTAGCCTCCAGTGCTTTACTGCTTTACTCGGCTTCGTTCCATGCTGGATTCTCTTGAGTGTGGTTATGGCTAGTTGGGAGTCGCCTTCCACAATGACCAAACCTTTGCCAAGTCGAATTAAGAGTCACAACCCCTGTTCTAAAGCCATGAATTCGGCATCGTTATTTGTGGTTTCGCCCATATTTCTGCTCAGGATGTGTATAATGTTTCCTATATCATCTCGTATAACACCACCTACACCATCTGGGCCTGGGTTTCCTCTCGAGGTGCCATTGAAATTAAACTTACAGTATCCTTGGGGCGGACATTGCCATACTGCAGGAGGAGGAGCAGGTCGAAGGGAAATTTCCTTCAGGAGGTATTCCGCCGAGTCGACAAGCCCAAAGATGCCTATAATTCTGCGGTCATTGGGGGAAATTGCTTCAGCCTTCTCTTCTTTACACCAGGTGCGGGTTGTTTCTGTTAACCCCTGCATAATGATAATTTTTAATTCATCGATTTGCCGAATACTGTGCTTTTGAAAAATACGATTGTTTCTTTCTTTCCAGACATTCCAGATTAGGAATCCTGGACTGTTTCTCCATAGAGTATTTACCATGGTGCTGTTAGAGTAGTGTGAACGCCAGTTGGTTATAGTGTCGTGGATGGATTTTCGCTGTCTGTCTGATTGGCGGAATATGCCTTGAAGCCAGTCCCATAGATTGTTTGTCCAGACACACTCATTGAAAAGACGATTGATGGTTTCCTCCTGTTGCTCACACATGGGGCATCGGGAGGGCCCTATGAACCCTCTCTTTGTAAGATTTTCCCAGGTTAGGACCTTCCTGTTTTGAATGAGCCATAAAAACGTCTTAATTTTGGGCCATAGACTTCCGACCCAGACATTGTCATACCAGGCCACCTTGTCACACTCCTCTCTATTGTCCAAATAGTAACGAGCTTCCTTTAGATTGAAGGAGCCTCCTGTGAGCTTACCCTAGCGAAGGATGTCTGGTCCTTGCATTTCTCTGATTACTCTCTGCCTGAGGGTGGCGTTGAGGGTGTTGAGAAGATTCTTCAGGAATTCATCAGAAGGGGGGGGAGTTGGATTCCAACTTCTCCATTGTTGTGGCTCCATGCTGCAAACCCAGTAATGATGAACTTTTAGTTTATCATTGTTCTGAAACCATTGCTGCAGAGGTTGAAGATTAGGGGATTCAATTTTCGGGAGCTGTTGCCAGGCATCCTCTCAGAAAAGAGCATTGTGCCCATTTCTGATCTCCCAAAAACAATGATCTTGAATAATATGCCGATTGGCTCAGGCCATGTTCCAGATAGGGGATCCTGCAGGGACGTCGGTTATTCTGACCAGCTCCTCTTGTTGCCATTGCATAGCATATTTAGCTTTCCAGAGTCGTGCCCACGGGGTGTGCGGCTTCGAAAGCCATCTCCACCATAGTTTGGCGCCGCAGGCTTTGTTGGTAGTCCCTGGATCCTGTAGCCCTATCCCTCCAAAGCTTTTGGGCCTGCAAAGTTTATCCCATGTTGCAAGCGCCCATTTCTGCTTCCCAGAGTTGCCCGACCATAAAAAGTTTCGTTGAATGGTCCTGATTTTCTGAAGGACACCCTGAGGATCTGGGAGAATCGATAGCATGTAGTGAGGAATAGCTTGGAGAATTGCCTTAGTCATGACCAATCGACCCGCCAGATTGAGGACCGATTAGTCCAGTGATTGCACCTGTCAGCTAGCTTGGTGATGAGCTTCTCCCAGAGACATTTATGCCAAGGCTTGTCCGTGAGGGGAACACCCAGATACTTGGATGGGAGAGTGCTTCTTTTGAAACCAAGGATATCAGTTAAGTGCCTTTGAATCGCTAGATGGGTGTTAAAAAAGAAAATCGAGGATTTTTCAAAGTTAAAATCCATACCCGAGGCCTGACTGAACAGATTCAGAATGTGCTTAAAACCTTTTGCTTCTTTTACAGTGCGGGTGCCATGCAACATGGTGTCATCCATGAACTATTGATGCGTGGTGGCCGGAAAATTGTTTAACAGCTGCAGACCCCTTATAAGATTGTTCTCCTTGGATGACTTAATGAGTCGGCTGAGGCCTTCCATAAGAATGACAAAGAGGAAAGGTGAGATAGGGTCCCCCTGCCTGATTCCCCTTGAAGGGTAAAAAGGTTGAGAGGGGGCTCCATTAATTAAAATCGAGTGATTAGGTGACTTGATTAGAGCTAGGATCCAGGTGATCCATCTGGTGCTGAAGCCAAACGCTTTGAGTATAGCTTCTAAATAATCCCAACTTACTTTGTCATACGCCTTTGAGAGGTCCAATTGAATTATCATGCCAACTTTTTTGAGTGTCTGCAGCGTTTGAATCATCTCATGAGCTAGCAGAATGTTGTCCATGATTTGTCGCCCCTCCACATAACCTGATTGTTCCTCGGAGATTATTTGAGGGAGAATAGGCTTTAAACGATTGGCTATGACTTTCGAGATGATCTTGTACACCACATTGCAGAGCGCAATGGGCCTGAACTTGGAAGGAGTGCATGCATCCACTTCCTTGGGAATTAGTGCAATAAACGTGGAGTTCAGGGACTTCAGAATGGATGAAGAGGTTCAAGAGTCTTCCACCACTTCCCAAATGTCTTCTTTCACAACGTCCCAGTAGGCCTTAAAGAAATCCACGGTGAAGCCATCCGGCCCTGGCGCTTTCCCGTTGGCCATTTCTTTGACTTCTACCTCCACCTCCTGGAGGGAGACAGATCGTTCCAGGGCTTTGTTTTGCTCTTCTATGATGAGGTTGGATATGGTGGAGATTACCTTGGCAATGGCCTCCTGTCGATCGAAGTTCAGTTCAGTGGCAATTAATTGGAAATGATTGCGAAGTTGATATGCAATGTCCTGGTGCGAGTTGAAAACAGCTCCATGCTCTCCTTGAATTCTGGTGATTCTATTATTGCATCGATAGTCCATAGCTGACCTGTGGAAGAACTTAGTGTTCCTCTTGCCTTCCTTCAGCCATTGATTGCGCGATTTTTGCTTCCAAATAATTTCTTCCTGCTCACATCGTTCATTCCATTTCTTCATGAGTTCCCTTTCCATGTCGATCAACTCCTGTGATATGCTACCCTGAATCCAATTATTATGGATCTCTTCCAGTTGTTGCTCCAGTTGGAATTTGTCTGCAAAAATATTGCCAAAGACCTCTCGGTTCCAGGTTTTTAACTGTGCCTTAATGAACTTGAGCCTTGCTTGTAATTTGAACATTTTCGTTCCCTCTATATGCAGGGGTTCTTTCCACCAGGTTTTGATGTTGCAGAGAAAGTCTTTGTGATTTAACCAGAATCTCTCAAAGCGAAAAGGCATGTTCTTGGGGGTGCCCGAGATCGAGGCTTGCAGAGAGATGGGCCAGTGGTATGATCCCCCGGAAGGGAGGATATCATAACTAATGATGTTCCCTTTGAGGAGAAGGCGCTCAGAGACTAGAAAGCGATCCAGTCTGGAAGCTATAAGCCTGTCTCCCCCTCGTCTGTTGGTCCAGGTGAACAAGCCACTGCGAGGCTTGATATTTACCAAGTTGACTTCTTGAATGAAGGAGGTAAAGGCCAGGGCATCGTTGCTGAGAGCTCTGGTGCCCCCCTTCTTTTCCTCAAGAGAGGTTATCATATTGAAGTCACCGCCATAGATGGCCTGGGAGGTGTTGTGCCTGTGATGCAAATTGATTAGATGACGGAGCAACAAAATTTTATCTTCTAGACGCTGAGGGCTGTAGATATTGGCAAATAAGAAAGTGCCTTTTTCCCCTACAATCTGCATTTGCAAGGCCAGAAATTTTTTTGAGGCTTCAACATTAATGAGATGGTAGATGTTCGGGCTCTAGAGAATGGCTAGGCCTCCACTCATTCCAGTTCCTTCCACAGCTAGATGCTCGATATGTTTGCCCAGATGCTTTATCATCTCAGCTAATTTCTGATTTGTGCATTTGGTTTCCTGGAGGAATACCATATCCTGTTTTTCTTGCATGATTTTATTTTTCAGGAGCCTCTGTTTCCTGAGGCTACCCAGTCCTCTTGCATTCAATGAGAGGACTTGCATTGTTAACGATGGTTTAAGATGAGAAGGAGAAAGCCTCAAGGGCTTTCATCTTTCTCGAGTTTATTAACATTTGACCCGATTCGAGAAGAGCATCTTTGCCGGATCTTCTTCCTCGTTTCTTCTTGTGCTGGCTGCTGGCTTGCGTGTGGTGTAGGGTTTGTGATTTGATACCCAAGCCCTTGGTTGCTCCTCGACCTCGCTTTATGCCTTTTGATGCTGCATCCTGTCTGGTTAGGAACAGGTGGTTAACCCGATTAATTTCTTCTTCTGGTATTTTGTCAAGTCCTTTCTGTTTCCATTGTTCCACTATTGAATTGAGATCTAGCCCTTCTTTCTCCAAGATCTCACCTAATTCTAGGTCCTCCGTGCCTTGTTCACTGAGGACCATATCCTCATCCTCTTCCTGATCTTTGTCTTCTGAATTAGCTGTGCTGAGATCAGCCGATTTGAAGGCGCCTTTTGCATGGTCTTCTATCTCCTCTGCTGGGATTTGTTCTGCCTTTTCAGACTGAGATTCCTCTCCTAAAATTTCAAAGGAATTTGTTGTGCCAGTGTTTGGCACCGCCATTTTAGGAGGATTTCTGCGGTTGGCTCGGTGCCTGCCTGTGGGTCGGATGAATCCATCCGAGGCCGAGGAGGGTTTCCCCTTGGGAATTTCCTCCATTTTATTTTGAGGGCACTCTCTAATTAAATTCCCATGCTCATGACATTTCCGGCATCAGAAGGGTATCTGCTCATAGTCAATAGTTTGAAAGTAGGTTTCATGTCTATATTCTAACCATAGCCCCTCGTGCAGGGGTCCAAAGACATCCATTTCAACGCAGATGCGGGCATAAGTCTTGTACCTTTTTTGAAGAGTGGCTTCAGAAGCATGGAAAAAAGTACCCAAGGTATTGCCAATCTGTTCCAGCGCTGCTGGTCTCCAGTAATATATTGGCAGAGAGAAAAGTCTGATCCAGACCGGCACTTGAGTAAAAGTTTCCTGTTCGGGCGCGAAGTTGGGTTTCCAGGGTTGCATGTAGAGGCCCGCGGAAGCGTAAAAATAAGGGCCTCCTTCAAAGATCCAATCCTTATCCTCCAGATTTGTGAAAACAACTGTGAAGAAGCCTTTGGCCCCCAGGTGAAGCTGTACTTCTCCTCGTGGTTTCCAGACTTGCTTTATCCATTGACAGAGAGCTTTTTCACTGGGCCAAAAACCCATGAATTTACAGATTACCGCATAAACAGACATATGATCCCGGTAATCTTGCAGATCTGGGTCAGTAATGAAAACCCTAAGGCTATCGAGAGCCTTTGGTTTATATCGACCTTGATACTTCGGGTGGCCGCTGTTTTCCCCAGAATCCCTAGATCGACTTAGATCAGGGCCGTGGTGTGCAGTATTGCTCAGATCTGCTACTTTCCTTTGATCCGCCCCTGGCAAGGGTTGTTCCAAGCTTATTTCTTCTTTTCTGGTTGTGCCGTCCGCCGTATCATCTGTACGGTCGCTTGAGAGCAGCTCATCAGTGTTGGTGCGATTGCTGGTTGCTGAAGATCCATGGATCTTCAAACCCTCAACCTTCTTCTTACCCTTGTTTATGATAAATTGCTTGAAGGTGGGGGCTCCAGGGGCCCCCGGTCGTCCGACTTTCTGATCCAGCTTGATGCCTCGTTGCCGCAAATCTTGGAGGAGATCTAGGCAGTGTACTGGCTATGGATCGAAGAGCGTTCCCTGAACTCACTTCAGACAGCTATCGCAAAAGCCCCTCCGCCTCCTGGAATACATTTAATGCTATATAAATATTATTACTTATTAAATAAATAAATTAATATAATTATTATTTTTGATTATCTTATAATAATTAAATATTATTATACTTTTTTTTTCTTTCTAAGTAAGATTAATTCTATTAATAAAATATATAGTACAACTAGTTCATGGTCTCCATGATGCAAGTCATCAGAGGCTTCATAGGTTCAACAAGATAGCAAAAAATGGGCTGCTCACATGGGGAAACCAGCTCGTGCAACGTTTGTAAGCTGCCTTGATGGATGAAACCGGCTATAGCATACCAAAACCTATTACATCCAAAAACAGCAAAAATGACAAAGGAATTGAACAAAATTACTTGGACAATGGCATCAGCTCTAGAGACCATAATCCTCCGAGGGTGGTTCTTCTTCAATCCTGCACCAATATCCATCATCATCATTCAGAACGGGGCATCTTCGAACAACTGGTGCACCTGATTCGCTGTCGCCACCCTGCTTGCTTTTATCTTGAAGGAGACTTGAACTGCAGTCGCCAGCATTGAAAGAAGCACCTCTGTCCAACAACAGGGCCGCACAGGGCCTGAGGGTCCGGGAATTGCACAAGCAGAGGGGGCCGTGAATTTCCCCCCGGGTATTTCTAATGAGAGACAGAGACAAATGCTATGACCGTAGAAGCACTAGACAGAATCAAATGAAAAATGGGCCCAGTGCCAGTGGGAGGTGACAACAGTAGGACGGGAGCGAGGAGGCGACAGAGAAGCAGAGGCACCACATTTGGGGGAGGAAGGGGGTTGATGCTCACACCCACGCCCACGCCCACGCCCACGCCCACTGCGCGTTGAGGGATACCGGCCACGAAATCTCTCAGAAGACGACGAAGGGCTGGTGGAAAGGGAGCGACGCCGGCCAGAGAGGTGTGCTTTGGAGCTGCCTTGTCGACATCTCAGACCGTGCCTGAGCTTGGGCATGATAGCATGAAGCCGAGTGGAATGAGAAGTATTGGCAGTAGGCGACAAGGAGGGGGAGGGAAAATTGAGTCCAAGTGAGGAGGAAAATTGCAGAGAGTAGAAAGGGCTATGCGAGAAGTGAAAGCCAGGAAGAAAATCGACACAGCAGCCCAAATGACAGCGCCTTCCAAGGGAGGTGCGAGAGCTGGGCAATTCAGCCTCCAGGGAGCAGCTAAACCCAACAGGCAGGAATTGCATCGGCATGGAGACCACCAGACGGAGCCGAGACAAAGCAAAGAACTCAGACGTAGTGATGACGGACGGAGACGAAGAACCATGGGGCGCCATTTTGAAACGCTTGCAACCTCAACCTCCACACTGGCATAAATGCCACACAGGGTGACTGCCTAGAGTATTAAATGCTCCGGGGCTCCTTAACTGCAGCCTGCGGGTGGCCATGTGGCCATGCCACACACCGTCCCGCAGGCTTGTAGCCATCGCATCAACAATTACCACCCACATCCGGGGAAAATATTATTATACTTAAAATATTAGATTAAATAAAATAAAATAAAATAAAAAAATTTATTAAAAATAAAAATAAAATATATAATACTAATTAATATTTAGTTCTTGTAAGCTTTATTTATTTATTTTGTTCACTATTAATCTTTGACTTTTATCTTTCTTTCATTTTTCATTTAACATTTTGTTATGAAGATGGTGTTAGCTCCCCATAATTTCAGCAGATTGGTGAGATCGAAACTGCGGAGAGAACACTTGAACCTCTTTGGGATTCTAGGATCTAGCCCTCCTGAATCCAGAGAGGGATCTCTCTATAAGTGCAAAGATTGATTTATCTGTTGAGATTTATTTTAATTAAATTTGGAGAAAATCTCATGAATGTGACAACAATAGGATTTGTTGCTAAATTGACTCCATCTATTTCTGATGTGGAGTTAATGCATCCTATATTTGTTGTGAGTGAATTTATGATTCAGTTTCTACTCCTAGCTATAAAATGTAAGCCCGTAGAGGAAAATGAGCATGATGGGGGATGTGAGGTGAGTGGAAGAGCAGATGAGAAACTCTACTGTTGTAATTCTCCAGTTGATGAATGAGATTGCCGATGCCCTATTTGGTGGACGTAGCCCAGATTGGTTGGGTGAACCACGTTAAAATCTTCTGTATCTTCATGATTGTTGAATGCTGTGTGTATTTGATGATTATTTAGTTTTCGTTGTGTTTAATTACTCCAAAAATTGGTATCGGAGCGTTGAGTGATTCATGTCTGCGTTAAAAAGAGTTTTGGTTTTGTTTTTTATTTAAAGTGATCAAAAGTCGTGACCTGTAAGGCTGAGCTGTTGAGCTATGTCAAAGCTCTGTGGGCTGTCGAGCTGTCGAGCTGTGTCAAAGCTCGAGAATTGTCGAATCCTTTTTGCTTAGTTGCAATGCTGTGGACTGTTGAGCTTTCGTTAACTTGGTAGTCGATTGCATACACGAAAAAGCGCCATGAGCTAGACAATCGTTGATTTTGCAATGCAGATTGTTTGCTGAGTTGAAGGTCCGTTTGCTGTGATCGCTGCGCTGTGAGCTAGATAGTGGAGAAGGATGCCGCAAGGAGTGGAGAGCAGCAGTCCTCTGAACGTAGAAGTTAAGGCTGCGTTAACGTGTGAAGGAACTGCGTGGACCGAGGAGTAAAATGCCGTGAGTTTGGTTCTGTAGTTTTGTTTTTTGCAAATCGATATGATTTTTACAATCGGTTCATTAAAACGCTGATTTCCTTTTTTCAAATGCCGTAAAGTTAAACAGATTTGTGTTAATACATTTAAAATCGATTTGTGTTAAAATCAATTTGAAGTTTTTTTTTTTTTAAATCGATTTTTATATTGAAATGTAATGGTATTAAAATGCCATTTAAATCGATTTTATTGCAATGTTTAAAAAAAAAAAACAAACATTTTGCATTTAAGAGTTTTAATGCAATTTTTAAAATCGATTTGTAATTTAAAATTCCATTTGCATATGGTAATAAGGGAAAGACATTTTTTGCATATGTAATAAGGGAAAGGCATTATATAGGTGAAGGGAATTTTTTTTTTCAAGGGCATTTTTTAAATAAAATTTTCATTTATTAAGAGTTGCAATTGGAGATTTTGTGACACGAGCTACTAAACATGGCAAAAACACAAAGTGCTCGATTTGAGATTGAGAATTTCAATGGGAAAAACAACTTTTGGATCTGGAAAGTGAAGATGTATGATCTACTCGTGCCACAAAGTGTGGCGAAGGCGCTGTTGGGAAAAGCCAAACAGCCTTACACCATGACAGATAACGAATGGAGTGACATGGATGAAAGAGCACTGAGTGACATTCGATTGTGTTTGGTGGATGATGTTTTGTTTAACATGATGTCAGAGAAAACTGCTGCTGGTTTGTGGACAAAACTTGAAAATTTGTACATGACAAAATCCTTAACCAATAGGATTCTTCTGAAGCGACAGTTGTACAGTTTGCGCATGAAGGAAGGTACGGCGATAACTGATCATCTGAATACCTTTAATACTCTCCTGGTGTAGTTAGAAAGTATAGAAGTAAAATTTGAATCAGAAGATAAAGCTGTAACTTTATTATGCTCGTTGCCCAAGTGATGGGATCATTTTGTTACTTCTATAAGTCTTAGTTCATCAGAAACCCTTGAGTTTGATGATGTTGTTGGAGCTTTGCTGTCTGAAGAAACAAGGAAAAGGTCAAATTAAAAAACCTCTACATCAGAAGCAATCGAAAGGGAAAAAGAGTAAGGTAAAGTGTTGGTTTTGTGGCAAATCGAGACATTTGAAGAAGGACTATTGGAAGAGACAACAAACATCCAAAGGAGACTCTTCGACAGAGAAGAAAGAAGCAAACACGACAGATACAGGTTCGGCATCTGTTTCAGGTATGAGTGATGAAGTGTTATTAGTTATTTTGTCTAATCATGATCAACATTGGTTGTTAGATTCTGGTGCGTCAAATCACATGTGCATTCATAGAGAATGGTTTAAAACTTATAAATCAATCAATGATGGAGCTGTTTACATGGGAAATGATGTCTCATGTAATATTGTGGGAATTGGAAGCATCCCGATTAAAATGTTTGATGGGACAAATAAAATATTAACTGATGTAAGACACGTGCCTGAACTCAGTAAAAACCTCATTTCACTAGGAGTACTAGACACAAATGGATATACAACCTTTATTCAAGGTGGAGTAATGAAAGTTTATAAAGGAATTTTAATAGTAATGAAAGCAAAGAAGGTTGGAAATCTTTTTCAGTTAGAAGGAAGAACAGAGTCAGATCATGCTTCTACAGTATCTGAAAACGACAGTAATTCTATTTGTTTATGGCATCAAAGGTTGGGCCATATGAGCGAAAGAGGAATAAAAATTTTATCTGATCGTAAGTTACTTCCTAGTTTAAAATCTTCTAAGTTAGATTTCTACAAACATTGTCTATTTGGGAAACAAAGCAAGCATAAGTTTAAAACTGGAAAACATACTAGTAAGGGAATCCTTGATTATATCCATTCTGATGTTTGGGGTCCATCTCCTACAACCTCATATGGAGGATCGTCATATTTTGTATCTTTTATTGATGATTTCTCTAGAAAAGTGTGGGTCTATATGTTAAAGAAGAAGTCTGATGTATTCACAGTTTTCAAACAGTTTAGAGCATTAGTTGAAAACATCACTGGAAGAACCATTAAATGTTTAAGAACTAATAATGGTGGTGAGTTTACTTCAAAGGAATTTGATAATTATTGCAAGGATGCTGGGATCGAAAGACATAAAACTACTGTATATACTCCTCAGCAAAATGGAGTTGTTGAACGCATGAACAGGACTCTCTTAGAGAGAGCAAGAAGTATGCTTAGTAACGCCAATTTGTAGAAGGAATTGAGGACAGAAACGGTTTATACGACCTGTTACTTGGTAAATAGATCACCATCAACTGCAATAGGATGCAAAATTCTTCAAGAGGTATGGAAAGGTTATCCATGTGATTATTCTAAACTGAAATTTTTTGGTTGTGATGCATATGCTCTAGTTCCGAAACATCAGCATTCTAAATTAGATCCTAAATCAAAAAGATATATCTTTGTTGGATATGGTGATGGGACTAAGGGATACAGGTTGTGGGATCCTACTACTCACAAGATCATCATTAACAGAGATGTTAAATTTAATGAATCTTCACTTGAAAATAGAGATGTAGATGATAAATTGAAATAGGATAATGTACCTAAGATTCAACACATTCAGTTTGAAACCAGTTCAAATACTGATGATACTTCAGATGAACAATTTTTAGATGTAGATCATGAACAAGTTTCAGATGTAGATCATGAACATGTTTCAGATGCAGATCATGAAGAAGTTCCTACAGATAATAATCAGCAAATTGTGGAAGTACCAGAAACATCTTTAAGGAGGTCTACGAGAATCAGACGTCCTCCTAAAAGGTATGATGATTATGTTACTTCAGTTGCTTTAACCGCTAATGATGATGAACCTTTGTGCTATCAGGAAGCTGTAGAAGGTTCTAACAGTTATAAGTGGAAAGAGGCTATGAAGGACGAAATGAAGGCATTAGACAAGAATGCCACATGGGATCTGGTGGAACTTCCTAAAGACAGAAAAACTGTGGGATGTAAATGTGTTTACAAATTTAAAAGGGGTGTTGATGATACAGAGGACAGGTACAAAGCGAGGCTGGTCGTGAAAGGTTTTTCTCAGAAAGCAGGAATTGAATTTCATGAGATATTTTCACCAGTTGTAAAAATTGTTTCAATTCGGATTGTGTTATCATTAGTTACTTTACTTGATTTAGAATTACAACAACTATATGTTAAAACTGCATTTTTACATGGATATTTAGATGAAGAGATTTATATGGAAAAATCGGAAGGGTTTGTTCAAAATCGCAACAAGAAATTTGTCTGTAGGCTCAAGAAATCATTGTATGGTCTAAAGCAGTCACCTCGACAATGGTACAAGAAATTTGATTCTTTCATGATGAGTCAAAATTATATAAGAAGTGAATATGATCATTGTGTTTACTTTAAGAAATTAAGTAATGGCATGTTCATTATCTTAGTGTTATATGTTGACGATATGCTTTTAGCAAGCAAAAGCATAACAAAGATCAACAGGTTAAAGGCTCAGATGGCTAGGACGTTTGATATGAAAGATCTAGGAGCAACAAGACATATTTTGGGCATGGAGATTTTCAGAGATAGGATCAATGGTAAGCTATGGCTATCACAAAAGAATTGTATTGAGAAAATACTCTTGAGGTTTGGTATGAACAATGTGAAGCCTGTTTCAGTCCCTTTAGCTTCTCATTTTAAGCTTTCTTCAAGTTTATGTCCTAACACTAATGAAGAAAAGGAATATATGTCTCGAATTCCATATGCCAATGTAGTAGGTTGTTTGATGTATGCGATGGTTTGTACACAACCAGATATTTCACATGCAGTTGGGGTTGTTAGCAGGTATATGGAAAATCCAGGAAAATAACACTGGTCAACAGTGAAATGGGTGCTTCGGTATCTGAGAGGCACGAGTGATTACTGTATCACTTATAACAGGAGTAGTGAATTTGTTTTCGGATATGTTGATTCCGATTTTGTAGGTGATTTGGATAAGAGAAGATCAACTTCAGGGTATGTATTTACTCTTGCAGGTGGAGCTATTAGCTGGATGTCAAAGCTACAAAACATTGTTGCTTTATCCACTACAGAAGCATAATACATAGCTGCTTCACATGCTTGCAAAGAAGCAGTTTGGTTGAAAGGTTTGTTTGGTGAGTTTGGTAGGTTGCAGGACAACATCAAGTTATTTTGTGATAGTCAAAGTGAAATTCATTTCGCTAAGAATCCGGCCTATCATAGTAAATCAAAGCATATACCTATCAAGTACCATTTTGTAAGACAGGTTATCACTGAAAGGGGAGTCTCTCTTGAAAAGGTGCATACAAAGGAAAACTGTGCAGACATGTTCACGAAACCAGTTTTGTTAGAGAAGCTACGATGGTGTCTGGCTTCTCCTGGCTTGCATAAAAGATAAAAATAATAATGGAACAAGGTATCAGGCTAATTGTTGTCAAGGTGGAGATTGTTGAGATTTATTTTAATTAAATTTGGAGAAAATCTCATGAATGTGACAACAATAGGATTTGTTGCTAAATTGACTTCATCTATTTCTGATGTGGAGTTAATGCATCCTATATTTGTTGTGAGTGAATTTATGATTCAGTTTCTACTCCCAGCTATTAAATGTAAGCCCGTAGAGGCAAATGAGCATGATGAGGGATGTGAGGTGAGTGGAAGAGCAGATGAGAAACTCTGCTGTTGTAATTCTCCAGTTGATGAATGAGATTGCCGATGCCCTGTTTGGTGGACGTAGCCCAGATTGGTTGGGTGAACCACGTTAAAATCTTCTGTGTCTTCATGATTTTTGAATGCTGTGTGTATTTGATGATTATTTAGTCTCCACTATGTTTAATTACTCCAACATTATCTTTAAGGCTTTTAAATGTGATATTAGGCTAGTTATGAGGAATGAGGTTTTTGTTGGGGCAAAGATATGTGAAGGTGAAGGAAGTCTAAATGAAGGGTGAAGGTGAATGAAAGTGAAAAATGATTCAGCTAAGAAGATAGGAAAGAAATAGCTTCAAGCCATTGGGCTATGGAGTCATAGTAGGATTTAATTGAAACAACAAGGTTCAAGAGTGGTCCATAGGGAAAGTTATCTATGTCTAAAGATCTATTTAAAGTTGATTTTGTGGAATGAAATGAAACAATAAGAGGGGAATTTAAACAAATGAAGAACAAAGAGCAGCCTAAGATCAAGTACGTACTTTGAAACTATCCTGCTTTCGGCATACACTTAAGAAGACATAAAAGTAATCTAAGATCAGGTAAGTACTTCGAAACTAGCCTGATTTTGATGCACTTTCAAATAAAAAACATTTAAAACATGAAAAATAAGAACTTAAGATCAAGTAAGGACTTTGAACCTATCCTGCTTTCATCACATTCTAAGGGAAACTTTTCAAAGAAACTGTTGGAGAAGAAACTAGGGGACATGGCTCACCATAGACTTCCCTAGCTCTGCTTTACTTAGCAAACTTATTAATACAACACATAAGATAACAAAGAATAGTCTAATATCAGGTAAGGACTTTGAACCTATCCTGCTTTCAACATACTCTTAGGGTAACTTTCAGACAACCTTTTGAGATAAAACTAGAGGACAGGGCTCACCATATACTTGCCTAGTTCAACTCTACATAGCAGACACTGAAAATAACATTCAAGAACAACGTTTAGCATAGACAGTAGGACGAGGGAACGCGAGCATTCCTAACTGCTTGGACTATATTGAATCATTCTTAAATACACAATTTTGGAAGAAAACATGTAGATAAAGCTTATCAGTAAGAGTAGGGTACATTTGACAGTAAATCTTAACTCTATAATTGCCATTCTTTATCAGAGAAGATGGATAGAATGGAAACAGAAATAAAATAACAATTTACAATAAGAAAAACATCACCGTTGACATAGACCAGGATCCCATAAATCATCTTGTATTTGATACTTCAAACCAGTTACAATCTTAAAGTCCAATGGTTCTCTACAGCTTCAAACTTCTCATCTCAACTTAGGTATCTTCAATTACAAACAGAGCTTACAACAGCTTCAATAAACTATTTACAGGCAACAGATATGTAGTGACCAACATTATCTCATCTTCTTCAGAAGTATTTATAGAAGAAATGAGGAGGTGGGATGTGAATAAAGATCTTCTAGGTTCAATTAATACAGTTAAATGCTTCTCGGCCTTTGAGGGGCTTAATGGAGAAGATTTTAGATATTTATCTATATTAATTGTTTTACATTAAGTATTAATCTTGCTGGGAAGATTTTGTTGACTTTAAGGCTCATTCTCATCTTTGTAATAACTCTGCTGAAAGTTTGCAATAAGTTCTTTGATTGAATTAACTGTTTAGCTGTATTGAGGCAAATATCACTGACTGAGGCAATAACTCTGCCTCTTTTGAATGCTTTGAGGCTGCAGGTGTCTTTTGGCAGCTGAGAGGAATCAATTAGCCTCTGATGTGGCAGTGGAGGATTTCTCGGACTGATAGATATTATTGTTTTTATTTAAACACTGTTAATTTTCTTTAACTCTGTGTGTTAGGCATAATCAGGCCTAAATTTTGTCTTTTGTTCTTCAAACTACGTTTAATTGAGTGGATTAGGCTTTTAAATAGTTGATTTAAGCTGTAATCCCTCAAAACTGTGTAAACAACCTTCAATTCTTCATCTCTGCTGTGACTGGATATTTAACGCTTATACTCTCTGTTTAATTAAGCTTTTATGTGTCTTGTTGATGTACAGGTGCGCAAAGGGCTTTGAAATGGTATCAGTGCTCATGAGGCACTGAATGAAATGTGATATGGAACCCCGACAAAATGATCTTTGTGATGTATAAAGGCCTGGGGGATCATCATCCCCGACCTTCTATCTTCTTTTACAATAATTGAAAAACTAATAGAACCTACACAATCAAAGAAAAATTAGAAAAATCCTGTGGGGAAGGTTAAAACTACTTCAGAGGTTTAGGTTTGGATCGTGATCGTTGGATGAAAGCATCCAACGGTGGAGATTGCTCACTAGGGGTCAAATAGGAGTTGGTTGGAACAGACGATGGGGATATTAAGTCCGGACCGTTGATGCATATTGATCAATGGTGGAGATCGATCGTAAATATATAAAGTGGAGGGGTCACTTTATAATGAAACGACGGAAAATATAAGAAAAATGGGCAAAAAACCTTAATCGGCAGTGAAAAAGGCATGGATGAATTTTGGGGTTCCTTATAGGATCCTGGGCCGTCGGATTAGATCAGCCACAGAGATCAACGACGGAGGTTGATCGACGAAGTCCCTTGGAGGATGGGCAGAGGGTGATTAAAAAGGCGAGATTGAATGCGGGCCGTTGATCTGCAGAGATCAACGGCTTTGAATAAACGCGATGGAATGCAATATAAATGGGAGGGGTGGTCTCGGCTAAATAAACTAGTGGTTTCGCGCAAGAAAATGGAGGAAAGGTGGTTTCACCTTTTCAAACGCGATATGATTTACTGGCCGACATGTGGCCTTTTAAAATCACCTACGTCGTGTAATTTCAAATCATTAACGTTCAAGCTTAAATTTACGCGAAACTGCGCGCTGGATGTTAGATCTGGGGCTTCAGATCTAACGGTTGAGAGGAGAGTGCGATAAGACAAGATGCAAGGACGGAAAGAGGTGGGGCAGGGTCTGAGCGGTTTTGATCTGGATCGTTAGCTTAGGGATGGACGACGGAGGTTTAATTTGGAGAATGCTAGGACCCAAAGGATTTGGGCCTATCAGGTTGATTCTAGACCATTGGATCAATGAATGACCGGTCCAGATCGAATCTTGGGGTCAAATGAATAAAATATGAGGTGAGGGGTTGGGCGGAGGAAGGGCCAATGTGGGCTGTTGATCTGCAGAGATCAACGACGGAGATCTGTTTAAAACTTTATACAACGAGCTCATGAAAAATAACAAAGGGAAGGGAGAAATGATTTAGACCGTTGGATCTTTTCGTATGGACAATCTAGATGCAATCAGGAGATTGCGATCGGCGGGGGAAAAAGGAGCAAAGCACCAATGCGATTGAACGTAGACCATTGATCTGAGGGCCAGATCGATGACGGGGAATGAATCTGAGGTCCAAAAGGCGGAGAGATGGGCTTAGGGATGCAGCGATGTGGGCCGTCAGATCTGAGCCTGGCGGGGGAGATCAACGGCTGAGAAGCCATCGGGAGATCGCCAATCAGGAGGGGGCAATAAAATGTTTGAACGCGCCCAATGAAATCTCCGATGCGAGATTTTTCCGATCGTTGATTGGCTTAAGATCAACGGTTGGGAATGGCTTCGACCAATGAACCGACGGGTCACATTATAATATGAAAAATGGGGTTTTAAATAAAATACAAAGGAAAGTGAGCATCGGGGAGGGGTTTTATATGAGGTTTTAGCGCCCGATTGTGGGGCTTTAGGTTTTGCGAAGAGGCAAAGGGATTGGGGGATATAAATAAAGGGAGCCAATCAGATCAGAAGTTTTATGTAACAAAAAGACATGCGCCCGTCGAAAGTTCCGATTGCGATAAGCACTTTGGGACTTTAACTCTTGGTCTTGGGCGTGGTTATATGGTGGGGAAGTGGTTTAGGGATTAGCCCAAAGGGGCTTAGGCCTATAATGAAAATATGGGGTTTTTATGAATTTTCAAGGATTTTCAAAGGATTTTGAGGGTTTCAGTAAGGTTTAAAAAGGAGTTTTCAACCTTATCAAAGGGGTTTTAATTAAAGGAAGAAGGGAAATGAGGAAAAATAGAGGAATTTCATGGGGATAAAGGGGATAAAAATGAAGGTTAATAATGAATGAAAGGAGGGGTAAAAATGAGGAAAAAAATGGAGTTTTCAACAATCTTTTTCTTCAGGGAAACAACAGATTTTTAGAATTAAGAGGGAAACAATAGTGAAAATTAATCAAAGGAAAAGTCATCTTCATAAGAATTCAAGAACTAACAATTTGACAATAGAATTATTTCTTGAAAGCTTTCAAAAATGATTTAGCCACCATTTGATATGACAAATTTTATAGGTGGCTAATAGATGGATTTTTGCTAGGATTCGAAATGTCCACAAATGTTCTATAACATTATGGATAATAAAAAAAAGCTCTTCAACAGATAACCACAAAAACTTAAAAACCATAATCTAAAATAACCAAAATAATCAACTAAAAATCATAAATATAAGTTAAACTCACTATTTCAATAAACATACTTACCATTAAACTTAAGAGTTTATATTAAAGTCATAAATATAAGTTATACTCTATGAGAGGATTTCAATACACATACTTACCATTGAACTCAAGAGTTCAATATATACTAGGAAAAATAGTGACCTTTTTAACTTCAAAGTATACTTGCTATTAAATTTCAAAGTTTTGAGATTATGACATTTGACATTTAAGAACGACCTTAACACAATGGTGATTGAATGATGTGTTTCAAATAAAATGATAAAATGTTAAAGATCAACTTGTGTTATGTATGTAACTTCTCCGCCATATGTATATATATCAAATGTTTATTTTTATTTTTATTATAATTTTTTAATATAATTTTAAAATTTTATTATATATATATATAAAGTTGTAGTCTAATCAAATAGTTTTTTTCTCTCAAAATTATAGGAATTTTGGTAATATTTTAATAAAATTTGGCAAGGATTTTTGTAAATCCAGGTTATAGCTACTAAAATTCAAGCTTTTGGGTGTCTTAGAGATTTTTGATGGTGTCGAATCCATTTCTACTATAAAAAACATGATTCAAACACTGCCACTACAATATTTCTTAAATTTTTTTAACCCAGATTTTGGTCATTTTTGGCCGTCAGGGAAATTCCTCCGCCTCAGTAGACAACTCCTTTTTCAAAGTCGGTTTTATGTTGAAATATCAAATATTTACGTTAAATTTACTAAGTTTACTGTCTTTATCCTATCATCTTGGAGACGAGACTAGAGACAATAAAGAATAGAGTGATTAACTGTCAAAATGAGCTTTAACTGACTATCCAAAATATGAGAATGAAAAAGGATTGTGCTACCTCACCATGGGAGAAACCAGCAACAAGAAAAAAAATGGGCAGTCTTTGGAGATTGCAGAGTCTGAGACAACAAGTAAACAGAACTAAAGATAAAATCTAAAAGGAACCTATCAATATCCCAGATGGGAAAACATGAGGAGTAAGAAGTAAAACAATAAAGTGTAGGGAACCTAAGCATCTAGAGGAAAATGGAGTGTTGATGTTGACGGGGTGCTATTCAACGTTGCATGGGGTATTTCTTAACTACCCTACCTAGGAAAAGAAGTTTCATGCCCTAGTGCATGCTATGAAGCAATGGAAACACTATTAATAGGAAAGAAGATAGTGATCCACACAAATCACTGACCACTACAATATTTGTTGGCTTAGAGTAAGCTACAAAGGACTAGGTATTACAACT